>DWLH01000928.1:0-15387 GCA_018249795.1 Heliconius telesiphe telesiphe
TATTTTATAATTATTAACATATTTAACTTTAGTAATATCTATAATCTTATTATCCCTTAATAGTTTTGCCAAAGCAAACTGTTTAGGCAGCACTTGACTACTTCGTACACATATTTGTATTAAATCGTCTTCCAAATTTTGTTGTGACCTAACTCTCTTCCCTGGACGTTTTGAAACTTGATGCCAATCGCTTAAATTTTCATTTGTTTCCTCTCTACACCTTTTCCTTCTTTCTGATAATTCCATATTTCTACAATCCAATAAATGTGTTTGTTCCTCCATAATATTATTTTCTAAGAATGTTATATTATCTTCATTGTATTCAGTATTTGTACAGTCATCGTCAACCGAAATAGACTCTTTAGCCATTGTCCATAAAGTTCATTATGACTCCTCAATCGATGCACAAAAGACAACGATAAGGCGATCACTTGTTAAACTGGTTTTGTTATTAAAGAAAACATTAAACGTAAATCACCTCGCACACGTCTAGTATCCACCGAACATGCGTTCGAACTGATTATTTGATTTATTACATGAATTGTAGTAGCAATAGATAAAAGTCTACTTTTTCGATTTAAATTCTATGTAATTATAGTTATTGTTACACAATTTATTTTTTATAGTATACTACAATAAATAGAAAAAAATACGCAACAAAACTGAATAATGTAAACATTTAAATCTAAATACTCTAAATCAAGCTGTGCATTTTAAACAGCAGCAAAAAATCGACGATTCTCGCCTTCGCCTTCTCGTTAATGAGCAACACGGAGAAAATGCAGCTAATTGAAGAAGGAAAGCTAAAAAGAGAAACTTGTTGGACAAAATTATAAAAAAAATACGTCTTAACTTTTTATAATGTTTATTTCATGCAGTTTTGTTTCTTATTAATATGATATTTCATAACTGTGCAACAATGAAACAGGTGGACTGAGCGCGATGGTTGTGGATACGATGCCCAGTCGTGTAAATTTAGTATATATGTTTTGCCAGTTTTTTTAAACATATTGTGGCTATATATTCCGTCACATAACACATATATGTCATAGCCCTATTTTAGTCATTAAAAGCTAAAAAAAATATTTTATTTACACTTATATCAACACGATACTTGAAAACTAATAAGATTCATACTTATTTATATTTATTTTTTATTTATAGATACTTCTTTATATTTATTTTTTATTTATGGATACTTATTTATATTTATTTTTTATTGATGGACTCGAACCCGCGCCTTTTGGAAACCGACCAGGCGCTCTGACCACTAAGCCATACGTTCTCATCAAGCTACGTCGAAATTTTTATACGCTTGTTACAACTTATTTAAGTTGTTAGCATCTCTGTAGGGAGATTTTTCGCTACCCAAAGATAATTACTAAGAATTATCGTTTGGCAAAAGAGAATGCTATTTTTTTTGTTATATTTTTAAAAATAACTAATAGATTTGTCTATATACAGGTAATTAGTAATTGTTAGCCGAAGAACCATTTTGAAATTGAGATTGCAATTGCAATTGAGATTGCAACATTTACTCAAGAGGAAAAAAAATCTTTAATCAACCAGGGACCCCCCATGTTTACCCCATGTAAACATAGGCTCAAAAGTGTTGACTATTTATGAAACCCAAGGCCTGTCAAATGCAACGGTTATAGTAGTGAACACAAAGTCGACGAAATTACAACTACATGACAGCGATTCGCACGCAATTGTAGCAATAACGCGTCACACAGACAGATCTTCCTACTACAGCAGTAGTGACGACGATGCAATAAAAAGGCTTATTCGGAAGGCAACAGAAGCAGTGACAAAAGGTATTGTGGAGTATAATTTAAAGATGGCCATAAAATATAGAAACGAAGCGGTCATGCCCTCCATCTTGGCGGTAATGCCATCCACGTCCCAATTTCCCTAAAGATAAGAAATATTTGTATGGTTGTATAAAATTTATCTTGTAATCCATAATGAACATTTTATCTTATTGTAATCAATTAAGTTAAATTTATTTATAATTAATGTTTATTTTTATGCATGTAGATTTAGATTATAGTGTTAGATTAAGTTAGTAAGTGGCAACTGAAATGAATAACTGGACTATCTTAAGCATATATTGTATAAATATAGAGATATATGTATGTAATAACTTATGTTAATAAGTCTAGTTCTAGGTAATATCTACAGATTTTTTTTAAAAGAAATGTAAAAATAACAAAAGGTACGGACCATAAGTCTGTAGTGTAAGTAAGAATTAAAATAAAAAAAAAAACAAAAATAATAATATCCATGAGATGTCGATCAGATCAGATAGTAAAAAGCTTCATAGCTACCATTTAACATTTTCAAAAATCACAGTGATGCTACACACTTATTTTTAATGATTCTCAGCAACTTTCGCAATTTTTATGAGGATCAGCTTTCAATAGAAATTAAGTAATTTGCCAGAAACAGAACGGACTAGAGTTTGTTTAGACTTTTTCGTTGAATCAATTGTCAGGTGGATTATTATATTAGATCGGGATTTTGTCAATTTTATAAATTCAGTTGTATATATTTAATCATTCAAAATATATTTAAGTATATAAATAAAATAAATCTGTGTCAGGACAGTGGAACACAAGATAGCTTTTCTATAATATGTTTTCCTTGACTTTTATAGATTGGTGGAGAATCTTTGTTGGTTCTATTTAATATTTTTATCGTGTTTTCTTAAATTGTTTCTTAACGAATTTAGCGTTCGGTGAATCTCATGTTATATTTAAAATGTTAAATTAAATTTAATAGTCTATATAATAAATCTGTAAAATTTGTTATTCGGTTCGGTAACTAATCAGTTTAACCCTTTATTTGTAAGGAGTACAGACTATTCTGAAGCCAACTCTTTCGTTGACGGTCCCTAAACAATTCAGATGCGGGTCACGGAACAGTTTGCATAATGACCGCGACTAAGACGGCGCGGCGTCCGGACGAGAAGGGAAACAAAAATATTGTGGAATAATGTAAATTAGCTATCTTGTCAACGCCGAATTAGAGCAAAGTATAATTGTATATTGGCACATTAATTCTAAGTAATTTATTCATCACTAGCGACCTACCGCGACTTCGCTCGCTTTAACTAACTTTTTTTACATAAATTGTAGTCTATGTGCTATTCTGATGTATAAGCTATATATCTGTAAAGTTTAATCGAAAAATCTGTTCAATCGTTTTTCATGAAAGTGGAACAAACATCTATGCTCACTAACTTTACTTATCTCTATATATAATAAGACAGTAAAAATATTTTGTCTGTACATTTAGTAATTTGGACTGAAATGGATAAAGGGACACTTAAACAGAATAATCGAAAGCAAAAATATATATTTTTTTAATTTCTTGTCTGTCTGTTGATACGTATGGTCACATTTTTCTCTGAAAGTATTGAACTGATTTACTTGAAAGTTTCACCAATTGCTTTGTTTTAACTCAATTAAAGTTTGTTTCATCAAAATCGGTTCATTAAAAAAAGTATATAAGTAGTTAAAGTTATCGTCATTTGAATGAACTCAGGGCATTAGTTTGTCTGCGAATGTTATATAGCAATCGCGCTGGTAAGTTTCGTGGCTAAAGAATGACATTCGAAACGTCTTGGTTATATGACTGTTGATAAAAAAATATATATTTGAAGCACTATTATACAATATTTTATACAATAAAGTAAACAAAATTGAATTGTTAGTGGAGATTACCTTCATAAATCATAACAGTTAAGTTTAACTCGTAATTAATTCAACACAGAGATAAAGAACGATTTGATCTTGAAAGAAATATCAAGTAAATACAAAGATTTTTTAGTTCGTTCGTTCGTTTGAAAGAAATCTGTATAAAAATGCCTAAAAACATCCTTTCTACGTGTACACTGTAATAACTAAATATTTACCAATTGTACATTTAGCTAATAATATATGTAACTAATTTAAAAACTGTACAGGAGTTAATATGCAATTATTACAGTTATTTTACAAAGAATATTATGAATCATTACCCAAATCAATAATTAAACATTCGAGGCTGTTTCTGAAGCACTTAATTAAATTATTAACTGATATCAGCACATTTAACAGTTTTAAAAAACATAACATAGGTAAAAGGAACGTAATGTTACAAAAATATATATGTTTAATAAATAATTAGCTTTTTGTATATTTTATAAATCAAATATCAACATTAGTCGTTTTTTTAGTTCGAAGCAATCAAACATTCTTATAGAAATTACGATAATGTCGTAAAAAAATCATATTAAAATATTACAGATTAAAGTAATAAAAAATCATATTAGAAGTAATTTTAGTTGTCAATCAATTCTGCTTATTAACGCCCGATGTTAATAATCAATCCTAATACATAAATTGCTATCATAGTTTGAAAAAGCAATCTTTTTTTTGAGTATTGCTTGAAAATAACCAATCGAGTTACTTCATTTTCAATCTTTAACGTCAATCTGTCTTTGGGAGGACAAACAGGAGATTAAGATAGAAGTTTGTATGAAAATTACAGCTCGTGCGTGCCAAAAACGATCTGTTCATTTTGACATTAGGTTCGATAGCAAAAACGACAGCTTATTGCGATCCGAGACTTCGGATTGCAATATTGCATTTATACTTTATTTTGTTTAGAAGTAAAAAAAAAAATGTAGAGTGATATTTCTCCGAGTGATAGTGTTATAAAGTTACTATAAGCCATTGCAAATATATACGGTGAGCATATAAAAATATATCAATAGAGTGCAGAAAAATACTATAGAATTGGTGGGTTTTCCCGGAGCTATTGCTACAATTGATCCAATCACCATGTGAGTATTATTAATATATATAAAGTTTCTTAAAAGTTTTTCTTTAAAAAAGCAGGCAAATTATGCAAACTTTTTTTCTATATTTAATCTCAGTTACTATTTCATTTCTTAATTTGAGCTGTAGGCTTATTAATTTCAGTTGCTGATTTTCTAAATTACTATTTTATACTTTTCTAAAATATTATTTTATATTTTATTGCAGGTATATAAAATTATTCAATTACTGATTTTGCAAAATGTGATGCAAAACATTATGGTAATCAATGTAGGCTACATGATAGTGCTTATCCAAAGCATATTTATTAACACAAGTTCTTAATCCAATTAGTGAAGCAAAACTGCATGCAAGCACATATTAAACCAGGAATATAACAGAAAGGTATCTTGATAACTTATTATTAGTATAAGATGTATAAAATTAATAAAATTTATAAAATTAAACTGGTTGGAGAAAAAAAAATTTAATATAAAAAAATGATATGGAAAAAATGATACGGATTATATGTTAAAGTGGAAGCTGAGATTTTGAATAAATAAAAAAAACCAATTACTATTAGTATTATGTGTAACTAGTATTAAACCTACTTAACACTAGAGGCCAGTTGTGGCGCATTGGCACAAAGTGTGACTGTAAAACCTACTGGTTGTGGGTTCGATCCCCACTCGAGGAGATAAAATATTTATAGATAGCGAGTCATAAATTACACGTCACAGCTGTTAAAACAGTGTTTTTTTTCTCTGCAACAAGAGTTGCTACGGTGAATGTTGATGCAAATGTTACCAATAAATGGTAGACGGAATTCATTTGAATTCAAAGATCGTAATAATAAAATCATTGGATTTGTCTTATTTAACATTACCTTAATTTTTTATTTTACACACTTGGAGTTCCGAGCTCCACAGAGGTCCGAGGTTCAAAAATCTCAATCAGAATATTTAGGTTTATTTTATATACGTTTCCCAGTGTAGTAAGTATAGTAGGTTGGTTCCGGCCTCCAATTCTCCTCCTTCCTTTGCATATCGGAGTAAACACGCATTAGATATATAAGGATTATGAATAAATCTATAGGTTTTCTCAATTATCTTACTGTAAATATTTTTATTTAAATTTATCAATTTAACATTTTATTTCGTTTCCTTTTATAATACATACACGTACTTACGTATACTTTTATAATAACACACGATATATTCGCATTCGCAAAACATTAAATATATTTTCACCAAAAAAATATATTATTCTTATTGTGAGTAGGTATACAAATAAATAATTTTATAGTCATCATTCACATCAAAAATCTGAAAGCAGAATATAATATTCCCTTGTAAATAAAACCGTATTGAAATATGAAAAGTAGGGAGAATTGAAATATGAAAAGAAAGTAGAGAAAAGAAGGGAAATTTCACCAGCTTCCAGCTTCTTTGCTAATTATAACATCAGTTAATGGGAATATTACAGCACCTTTCATTGAAGATCACTTTTACGGGTTTCGTTTTGAAGGTAGACATTTTGTTTTATTTTTCTCACAAAATTAAGTCCAGAAAGTCATTGCTTGAAATATTTCTTGTATTTTTTTGTAAGTATGATTATGTCCTATTGTTAAACGTTAAACAAAATGTAATATTCTTAACAGGCATGTATTTACGAAGTACAATAGTTATTTCCACATATCTTCGAATATTGGCTTTCTCCGCCTAGAACTAGTCTCTTTATTGTGAGAATATTCTAGAGATATACATTTATTTCTTAGTGTTTCGCCACTTTTAGATATTAAGATAGGCGTTTATTAATTTTAATACTAAGGATTTGTTTTATTTACTTTTACTTACTTTGTTTGCTAATTTCAATTACTGAGGTTATTTAGAGAATTTTATTCTCCTTACTCATGCCTACTTATTTTTCTTCTTCAGCTTATTTTGATTTTATATTATATATTCCTATTGATCTTATTGAAAACTGAAATAATTTTATAAATATATTTAATAAATATTCGTATAGCTCTATTGAGCGAAGCCAAAGAAAACTAACCCGTGCTCCGCTAGTTTTAATACACTATAAAGTTATAAGATTTTTATTGTCATCACCCTCTTATTGAATCACAAGCAAGATAAGCTACTAGCATATAGCATAGCAAATAGAGGGAACCTAGAAGCCTAATGCTAAGACACTCCGATCCAAGGCAACAATAATATTAAATATTTAATTTTGTCGAGTGAGAATCGAACCTACAAACTATCGCGCAAAGTGTTGTGTTGAGCTCCGTCTCTCTCCGGTAAACATGCACAGTATTATGTGATGTAATAATGGTCGAAAAACGAGAACGGAGTGTCTTGACACTATGTTCCCACTACCTACCCTTCTATATGCGAGATACAGCTAAAAAAATATCTTATATTCTTTTAGCTATATCCCGCATATAGAAGGGACCTTAATACCTTGATAAAGTTACCTTACATTAAAATATAATCATTCTAAAACTATCCGCGTACATGCAAAAAATAAAAATGAGATTTTAGACAGTTTCCATTCTTGAGCTCACTTGGCAAATGATATATGTACCCCTACGGAGGTGTTCATATAAATAACAAGATATTTCAACTTTCGGTTTCACGTACTTAAATTATTATAGATGTTTCTTTAAGTTTATAGTTATTATGCTTTTTCAAATAAAACACCCAAAATGGATATAAAATTCTTCTATGTCAGATTTCTTTGGGGGCTTACCCGCAATAAGCTTGATTATGATTATGGTTTTGTAAAGGGCAAAGTCTGTCCGTATTTTATATAGCATAAGAATATTAGTTTATTGTTACTTTTATTTTGTAGTTTATTTGCAAAGTATAATTTGATTCGTAATATGTTTATAAAAAAATATTTCTTATATTTATTAAAAAGTTATTTATGGGTCCAAAATAGTGCGTATGGGAGACATAACATATTTCATGTAAAAATATCAAGTAGGTTAGTAATAGCATATAGTTGTTTTATTTCCAGCGACCTCTTGGCCAGCGTCGAAATAAATTTGTGTTTTCTATTGAGACATCCATCAAGAATATTTCCTTATGGGATGAAGACAAAAGTTTCAGTGGTAGCCGCTAAGAAAACTTCTTACATTATATCAGATTTCGAAAACACTCCTCTTAAAGCCGCACGTTCTATGAGCATATTGGGCCATTTGACAGATTTGCCAGAATTGCGATCATCTGGAAAGCAAAACCAAGTTGGCCTCAAATAAACTGGGGGTCATCGACAGAGCGAAACAGTATTTCACACCGAAACACCGCTCGGCCTGGCACCTGCCGCTGAATTTCAAACACACAGTACGTGACAAACACAAATATCATCCACTTCTTCTAGATACGTGACAATCTATTAATGTGAAATTTCGTTGGAACTTCCTTCAACGCGCCACGCAACTGTGAAGTGGCTCATCTGCAGTGTTTCCAGATCAACACGACATGGGCCCCTTCAAAATGTGCGTCTGTTTCACGTTATTGGCCTACGACGCACCTGTAGCTCCTCTAGTGTTAACACGTAGACGCCTGTGCGCTCGTTTACCGGGTCTTTTCCATATAAAAAACGAAATAAAGTAGTTTTAGTTTTAGTTTCATCTTTTTTAATTTAAAAAGTCAACTTAAATGTTAGGTATATTTTTATTATTACACACTCATATCAAAATATAAAAAAATATAAATAATAAAATTATGTATTAAATTTCAATTTCTCCCTATATCTTGAATAATTAAACTATAAAAACGTTCATTACATAAACACAAACACAGAATATTATTTATACATTCTTAATAAAGGCAGTAGAAAAATACTGGTAAAACCCATAAAGAGGCCCGGCGGGACGTTTGTCTGTCTCGGCTCTACTCCCTAAGATATATGACTATTACTTATTTCGTCCATTGGTTGGTAATCTACTTTGTAATTGTTTTGTTCAAGAACATTATTGTTCAGTCGATTGACTGTGAAAATAAAAGATATATTAAAAATATATTATATTATATATAAAAGATATATTATATTATATGAGGCGAGTCGTGGCGCAGCAGCACAAAGTGTGACTGTAAAATCGACTGGTTGTGGGTTTAATTCCCAATCGAGGAAGTGAAATATTTATTTAAAATTATATTTCCATTTCTGCGGTCTGTTGCTGAAATTTTTGTTTTCATATTATATTTATGTTGATAAATATAATAAAGAATATTTTAATTTAGTCATAATTTTATTATTGAAGGCTACAAAAAATGCCAAATTTAATACAAATCTGTAACAGCCTACTTAAGAACAATAATAAATATTTATACAAAAATTGTACTGCATGACCTAAATTTAATTCAAACAAACAATAGAAGGCTCACACACAATCACAATTCAAAAGAAGTTAATTTCGTCTTTTCACTTGATTAAGAATCAAAGCGATTATAACGTTCATCAATTTACCCTCCATTAAAAATGAGTCCATCAGTTTGTAAGTTTTAAGAATTACATAATTTATTCGATTTGGAGCAGTTTAAGAATAATTGCTAAGTGTTTTCTTTTTCGTATAATTCATCATTTATTATTTTTGACGCGTACGTCTTAAAAATCAATGCACGCCGGCTGCATGCACGGAGAAAGCATGACTCAATGTCACGTTCCCCCTGAGCCGAGCGTGCAAGCGAGAGCGCGGAACAAACGATAGAGTGGCTCGTCGGTTTATGCGTTGACATTGTCACTTAATATAATAAGTAAAAAAAATAAATAAATAAAGAATTCAAATTAATGTTAATTTACCGAAAAAATTAACTTTCATTTTCAATTAACTCCTTCTTTGTATTAAATAAAATAATAACAATTGAGGCCAGTCGTGAGTTCAATCCCCATTTTAGGAAATGAAATATTTTTTTAAATTTATTATTTTTTATATCTTCACTCTTATGTCGAGGCAAAGAGAGAAAAATCCGGCTGAAAATGTGGAACGGAGTATTTTAGCACTAGGTTCCTTCTGCTTTTTTTTCAATGTAAAAATAAAGATAATTAGACAAAATGTCATTTCAAAAATAAAAACAATTAGAAATAAATAATATATAGACGAAGTTACACATTAAATTTCTTTTAAAGTTTAACCTAATGTCAAAAGGTAGAAAACGCTCTAATATTTTACTTTTTTGATTACTATGACGCAATTTTAACCTAATTGGAATTTGTAGTAAATTTCGATTAGTTAATCATTTTTTTTAAATTATATTTTCAACTAAACAATAGTTTCCCTTCTCCGTAATTCATCAATTCACTTCAACTCTTCAGTTATGCTTCTTTCACTTTCAAATTTACTATTACATAATCCTCATGTTATCCATAATAAGCCTAGATAGAAGTAGGTCTTGTTTTCGTACCCGCCTCATATGATAATCTAGTCTTATCTCTAATAGACTCTATCGATCCAGTCATCAAGGGACAGTCAAATAAATCCTTTCTTACTTATTTAGAAAACGTATAAAAATTTGAACGTAGCGGGACTCGAACCCGCGACCTGGTCGGTGGTTCCCGCTACGTTCAAATTTTTATACGTTTTCTAAATAAGTATTTTTATTTCCTAAGTATGGAATAACACTTTAAAAGCTCGCATTACACCTCCCGCTATTTAATATAATTATATTCTGTCTTATACTACAATATGATATGATTGAATTAGCAATAATAATTTATGAGGAAAATTATAATATACATAATAATTATTTAGAGGCCAGTCGTGGCGCAGTGGCATAAAGTGTGACTGTAAAACCGACTGGTTGTGGGTTCGATCCCCACTCGAGGAGATGAAATATTTACTTAAATTTATATTTCCATTTCTTCGCTCTGGTGTCGAGGCAAAGCGCGGCGTTGAGTTCTGCCACCCAACACGCAATGCCTCCAAAATTCGGCAGAAAGTGGGGAACGGTGTGTCTTAACACTAGGTTCCTTCTGCCTACCCTGCTGTGTGCGGGATAAGGCGTGAAGCTAATTTAATTAAATTTAATAATTATTTAATAAAATATAATTAATAATTACTTTATTTAAGCATATAAAGTATAGTACTTTTATTATTTTTAAGTATAATTATTTGATAACGAGAAATGGAACGTGTTTAAATATAAATTGTAAAAGTGAGTAATTGTATTTTAAAAAGAGCATAAAATAGCATGTATCGATTGTACGAGTTACACAAATTTGTACACCTCTGAGTAAAAAACATTGTTGCACAACTCTTGCTTTACTTCCGCTCCACTGAAAAACTCTCGCCACCAACCTTCGTTATACACTGTCACTCTTTCGTTCTATTCCATAACTTCAGTTCCCTACTTCCGCCTATTTCTGGATGTATTATATGTTGAGTGACGGAGCTCTACGGCGCGCGCCTTGCCTTGCCAGAGCGAGGAAATACAAATATTATCATTACTTCGCTCTGGTGTCGAGGCAAAGCGCGGCGTTGGTTCCGCTATTCAACTTGCAATACCTCCAGAATTCGGCAAACAGTGAGTAACGAAAGTGTCTTAATGGGAACAGAGTGACAAAAAAAAACTAAATTATCATGAATTTCGCATAATAAGGGTAGGCAGTTATAACTTTGGTAATGTTTGGTATCCTATTTACTTATTATACAAATGTACCCTACATTTTTATAATTGAAATTAATATAATTTTATATCATCAATTTTCTTCGGTCGGAATTGAGCCCACAGCCATTGTGTTGGCAATATTGTTAAAATAAACAAATAACAAAAAAAAACATCACTTAGATTTGTTCGGTATCTCAATTGCATTGCGCGACATTCTGCAATAGAAGTACTATTTTTACTTTAAGTGTTTGTTCTTTTTCATTCATCAAGTGAAGCATTGCACGAGAATCAGAATGTTTGTCCTCAGGGTTGACTTCATTTCACTAAGAATGTCAACTCGTCTGTGTAATTTTACAATGAAAGTGTATATTTTGAACCATACAACTTGTTTGAGGTGCTATTTTTTTATATTTCTAGAATTCTATAAAAACTTAAAACGAGAAAATAGCTTAATTTTATCTCTTAGTAGAATTCGAAAAAAATTGTAAATACAATAAAAATATGATGTGTAGAAATGAAAAACATAATATATTTATAAAAACTAAAAACTAACCTAATAGTGTATCCTGAGGTTTTTCTATTTTACTTTAAGCTCAATTTCCGGCTACCAGCTCAGCTCGTCAAATTTATTCATAGGATACGAGAAGTTAGTCTTAATATATCTTTATCATATTATTCAGTTCCAGTAAAATTCAATTTAAAATGTTAAAATTGAAATTTTGAATTTGAAAGTGCAAAGAAGCATCGATCCATAAGGATCGAAGAACCCTGCACTAGCAGGGGTACGTGTAACTGTAATATGGACTGGTTGTGGATTCGATACCCAATCGAAGAAATAAAATATTTATTTACATTTATATTTTCATTTCGTCGCTGTGGTATTAAGGCAAAGCGTGGCGCTGAGTTCCACCACCCAACACGAAGTGCCTCCAGAACTCGGCGGAAAGTAGAGAACGAAGTGTCTTAACACTAGGTTCCCTCTGCCTACGCTGCTGTGTAGCCACTGAAAACATAATGTTCAAATTAAATTAAATATGTGAAATAAAAATAAATATTTAGGAATAACCGTTTATCAGCTTCACGCTGTATCCTGCATATAAAAGATTGAGTAAACAGGAACCTAGTTTTAAAACACTTCGTTCTCCACTTTCCGCCGAATTCTGGAAGCATTGCGTGTTGAGTAATGGAACTCACCCTCGCGCTTTGCCTCGACAGAGCGAAGATATGAAAATATTAATTTAAATAAATATATAATTTCCCACAACCAATCACGTTTACAGTCATACGCTTGTGCTCCTGCGCCACGACTGGCCTTTAATTACAGCGTAAAAAAGCCAGTAAATCAAAGTCATGCACTGAAACGTCCGTAACGAATGTAGCGGTGAATATGTTGGATCAATGAGGCGCGACTGCGTTACGCGTCACAGTGCTCTATACGTGGTATCGGCTATAATTTACGTAAGCTCACTTGACACTTCTACGTTAATATATTTTAGGTTTTAAAAGTTTTTTTTTGTAATTGTAAAATTTTCCGTACCTATATACCACATTTTATTCAGTTTCACGATGTATACCGCTTATATAGGCAGAGAGAACCTAGTTAAGACCTAATGAGAGACCGGGTCGATACGACATGTGTACCTTCAAAAAGGCGCATCTACCTCTACCTCAAAGACCGACAACGATCATGTAGCTCCTCTGGTGTAACACGAAGTCGTGGGCGGCGGAGTTCCCTTACACAGGTGAATCGTGCTTTCATTTGGCCTTATCCTTTCCATAAAAAAAAACATACAGAGCCGCGTCTAGGTCGCTAGTCTCTATTAAAAATATACTTATATATAAATTAATTAAATATAAGTTACTAACAAAATACATCGAAATCTTTTAAATGATGAAATAAATAATATAAATTAAATACTAGCTTTGAAGTACTACTAAGTACCTACCAGTCCATAAAATCTTCATAAAAGGACGAGCTCTCTAATAGTCGACTTTCATTGAATATGTGGTCTGTAGGATTTATTTGAAATGAATAAATTGAGGAAAATATGGAGAAGCAGAAACATCACAAAAACAACGAAAATTCGATTAGTCAGGGCTCTAGTATTTCCCATATTTATTTACGCTTGTGAAACATGGACGCTTCGGAAGAGTGAAGAGAAGAAGATAAACGCTCTCGAGATGTGGTGCTGGAGAAAAATGCTTGGAGTGTTATAGACAGAATTTAGAACTAACGAGTCCATACTCCGGGAACTTGACATAAAACAACGGTTGTCCTCTATCGTTAAAGCACGCATTCTCACTTTCTTCGGGCATATCTCTCGACAAGGAGATATTGCCATGCAACGCCCATGTGATTCAGGGAAAAATTGAGGGCAGGCCACGCGGCAGATCCACCATGCAATGAACAGACAAAGTGAAGGCTGCCCTCAATGGCCCTCTCTACGAATCAGTCCAGGTACCAGGTACCAGGCAGACAGTCAAACGCGTGATCCTTATAAATCCTTTCTTAAAAAAGCGACAAAGAAGAAAGGATTTTTAAACATTTTTTTTAAAGTGTTATTCCATACTTAGGAAAGAAAAATACGGGACTCGAACCCGCGACCTGGTCGGTGGTTCCCGCTTCGTTCAAATTTTTATACGTTTTCTAAATAAGTAAGAAAGGATTTATTTGACTGTCCCTTAATGACTGGATCGATAGAGTCTATTAGAGATAAGACTAGATTATCATAGGAGGCGGGTACGACAAACAAGACCTACTTCTAGGCTTATTATGCATAACCTGAGGATTATGTAATAGTAAATTTGAAAGTGAAAGAAGCATAACTGTAGAGTTGAAGTGAATTGACGAATTACGGAGAAGGGAAACTATTGCTTAGTTGAAAATATTTTTAAAAAATGATTAACTAATCGAGATTTACTACAAATTCCAATTAGGTTAAAATTGCGTCATAGTAATTAAAAAAGTAAAATATTAGAGCGTTTTCTACCTTTTGACATCAGGTTAAACTTTAAAAGAAATTTAATGTGTAACTTCGTCTATATATTATTTATTTCTAATTGTGTTTATTTTTGAAATGACATTTTGTGTAATTATCTTTATTTTTACATTGAAAAAAAAAGCAGAAGGAACCTAGTGCTAAAATACTCCGTTCCACATTTTCAGCCGGATTTTTCTCTCTTTGCCCCGATATAAGAGTGAAGATATAAAAATATAAATTTAAAAAAATATTTCATTTCCTAAAATGGGGTTTGAACTCACGACTGGCCTCAATTGTTATTATTTTATTTAATACAAAGAAGGAGTTAATTGAAAATTAAACGTTTTTTTCGGTAAATTAACATTAATTTGCACTCGTTATTTCAAATATTTTTTTACTTATTATATTAAGTGACAATGTCAACGCATAGACCGACGAGCGACCGCGCTCTCGCTTGCACGCTCGGCTCAGGGGGAACGTGACATTCAGTCATGCTTTCTCCGTGCGTGCAGCCGGCGTGCATTGATTTGTAAGACGTACTCGTCAAAAATATTAAATGATGAATTATACGAAAAAGAAAACGCTTAGCAGTTATTCTTAAACTGCTCCAAATCGAATAAATTATGTAATCCTTAAAACTTACAAACTGATGGACTCATTTTTAATGGAGGGTAAATTGATGAACGTTATAATCGCTTTGATTCTTAATCAAGTGAAAAGACAAAATTAACTTCTTTTGAATTGTGATTGTGAGCCTTCTATTGTTTGTTTGAATTTAATTTAGGTCATGCAGTACAATTTTTGTATAAATATTTATTATTGTTCTTAAGTAGGCTGTTACAGATTTGTATCTTGCATATTTGCTCAACGTGCAGTTCTCAAAACTTGCACCTTCAAGCCATTGCTGTCTCCAACTTTTGAACTATATCAATATTGTCAAGTACTAACTGTACGTCAGATATTTATACTTAGTATTTTGTTAAAGCA
>DWLH01000929.1:0-15385 GCA_018249795.1 Heliconius telesiphe telesiphe
TATATATATATATAATAAAAACTATCTAATTATTGCCAATATTAATCCTGTTTATTGTATGTATTTCTGGGTGAAGGTTAATTTTCTTTAAATATTAAAAGGCAACATAACATATTTATATAAAAAAAAATTCATAACTTTCGTGAAGCACCATAATACTAAAATCTATGAATTAAGTTATGATTTGTGTATACACAACATGGTGCTTGCTATCGTAACATATAAAAAATAAAATAACAATAGAAAACACAAAAATATCTAATTTGTACATATACCATAGATTTAGTAAAACCCCATACTAGCGTCTAGTTAACCGAGTGCACGGAATTTTAAGTAAAATGCTGTATATTCATACGCTATATAGAATCTAGTGATTAGCGACCGCTTACGTGTGGTTTTGAGAGTAACGTCCATGGCTCGGTGCTTTCTTTTATTTGTGCGGTCTTAACTAACATTTATCATTCGATTCCATTTATTATTCGGTACAAAATATACTTAAATATCGATTATATACTCAAACATCGATTAAAATTATAATGATTTGAGTATATTTTGTTCTGATAATAAAAGCTAATAAATCATATGGCCTTAGTCCGCTTGTCACTAACCCCTTAATATAGCACTATAGTTATGTAATACATTTAACTGTCGCCATACAAATCTATTTTTAATTTTATTAACGAAAGTTCAATATATGTATTCGACAATTTTATATACAATTTTTGGATTTGGTGGTGACTTTTAATATAACAATTAATATACATATTTCTAAGGATTCTACTGACAAATGTTTGTCTAAATGGGTTAGTTGAAAAGATTTTGCTGATTTTGATATTTTTTTTAACAAAAATGCCTTTGTTTATTTTAATTGAATCAAAATTTATGATGGTCAAACGACTCTGTTTAATAAAAACTTGTGAAGGCGGAATGAATTACTAATTAAAATAAATATTGCTATTTCTCAATTCTGTCACCATAATAAGAATATTTCTATCATCAAAAGAAATGATAAAAAACAAAGGATAATTGTTAATTTTCTATTATGTCCTATTTATTTATCAGAACTGGTTGCTTAAAAAATCTTTTTAGTATTTTATTCCATTCATAAATAAGAAATATAGAATAACCTTCGCTTATATAACTTTTATATAAGAATAAAATTAGAACAGGTATGAAGACATAACATAACGTGTTCTATTTTTTGTATAAAACGAGCTTTAAATTTTGATTTTTAAAGTAATTTCAAAATCAGTACAAACTTTTTTAAGAACCATGTAAAAGTACAACAAATGAAAAAAAAATACCAAAATATTGTAAAGTACTATTTTAAGTCAGTAGATTCCTCACATTGCACGTAACGGGTGGTATAACCTCGTGTGGTTGTAGGCGGCGGGCCGGGCGGCGACATGGCCGCCTCCAATCCCTTCGACGAGCCGCCGGGGCCCAGGCGACCCCCAGGTTTGTGACCCACTCACCCCCCCATTCACCCATAGACATGCTCTGGGGCAGTACCGTCTTTTACATGTTAATTTGGGCGTTTGACCAGGGGACCTATAAATACGGCCCCCAAGCTTGAAGGGGATGAAACTACTAGTAGGGATGTTACGGATGTAATATTTCCAGATATATGGATCAAAAAGGGATACTATATCGATTTTGGTTCCGGATATAAAAGTAATCCGGATCCGCTTAAGATAATTTCGGTTCGAAATATTAGATATTTTAGACTTTTTTTGATAACAAATCTATTATGATTGCATATGATATTTGTTGTTAATCCTTAGTAAAAAAAGTTGTGCATATCATCGCTACTTTGTGCTATGCGCTAATGTGTCGGCTCAGACATATTTTATAAAAAAACCTGTTATTTAGATTCCGCCCATATCTCAACATTAAAAAATATATATATAACGGATGCAATTATGGCTACGCATAGTTTTTTTATAATTAATAACCACTAGTTTCGGTTACAGTTACAGTTACGGAGCTCCATAATTTATAGCAGGGATCTGCTTTAAATTGTAATAATTTGTTACTGAGCAAGTACCTGGGCTCCAAATTTAAATGTGCCCAAGAAGCTTTTAGGGCCCTGATGTATTCTATGACGGCACTGCTCTGGAGGAAATCATGCTTGATATGTTATATGCCATTTCATATTAAATGAAATAAAATTACTTCTATGAATAATCACTGTGTGCGACTTTTTCAAAGTTTTATTTTTCATTTATTAAATTAAGAATAATTTTATTTCACAACTTATATAAACGATCGTTCTAATATAATAAAACATTAAATAACATCCTTAACATTAAACTAACCACGGCACTTTCCAGTGCGAGATTTTCTTAATGATTTATCTATTAAAATATCAAAATCTAAAAAAAATATTTACATGAACTTTAATCCAAATTATAGATTATAGATGTTATAAGGATTTTAAAAATTAAATGTTGAGTTAATCTCGTGCTTTGAGTTTATTACTTGTACAATTGTTTTTTTGGTTTCTATTGTACAAATTATTAATTGTCAGCTTATTTAGCTTTAAAGAATCTATAACAAATTTTTTTTTTAAGAAATATGATAAAAAAGAACCAAGCAAGCTTTTCATACACATCTTTTGTTTTTTGCTTTAGCTTTTTTTTTTAAATTTAATGTAAACAATATGAATTTATAGCAAAGGTTTATTTAGCTTGCTTGTAATTATATATTTAATATAACATTTAAATGTTAGTTGTTTATATTATACTGAATCTTTTTATATAAATATTTAATAATAATTATTCTTGATTTACAGGTTACCAGCAAGGTTACGGGTATGAATATGGATCTCCTTATCCTTCGAATAGGCCTGTTTACCCACCTTACGGACCAGAAGGTGATAGGTGCGTAATTAGTTAATTGTTTATCTGTGTATTTACTTTTTTTCGACAAAGTTTGAAGGTTTTCGTAGAATATTGTCTAAAGTCTGTTTGTAGAATATGTTCTGACCGTGTGGTCCTGGCCTAGAATAGGATCATCCTGGTACTGGCAGGGCAGACGCATGGGTAGACTCGACCGGATCATTACCACCCCCGGCATTTAAAACCGGCGTGAAGTAGTGGCTTTATGCCACTGCGTTTCGCATCAGGTAATGCCGGGTGCTCTGGTGTTGCACGGGGTCGTGGGCGGCGGTAATCACTTACCATCAGGTGACCCGCACGCTCGATAGCCTTGTCCTTTTCCATAAAAAAAAAAGTAATATAAATGATTCAAGTCAAATAAAAGTGTTAATTGATTAACATAATCTTTGATCATAGGCTTATTATCAGTAACTGTGCATTTGTTTACAAAACAAAAGACGGACGTCACAGTACAGTAACATATCAAGCCTCTTCTTCAAACTCGCGAAAATATGTAATTTTATTTAAACATTTTTATGGCATTTCATCGATTGAAAATAAATGTTTATATAGATTAATTAGGAATTTAATATCGGATTGAGTACAATATAAGTAATATATATTTGCAGGGGCTACGGCAGCGGCGAGTACCGGTACGGGTACGGCGCGTACCGCGCGGGCGGGCCGGCGCCGGCGGGCGGCGCGGCGGCCCCCGCCCCCGCGCCCGCGCCCGCCCCCGCGCCCGCCGCACCGCCGCACCCGCAGCCCTACCCCGACTACTACCGCGCGCCGCCGCACCCGCACCACCCGCACCCGCAGCACCCGCACCCGCCGCACCCGCAGCACTCGCCGCAGCACGAGGTATGTATGCCGCCCGTTCCTCGAGTACAGTACGGCTTCGATTATCCGGACGACCATTCTTTTCAAGCCCCATATGAGTGCTATTGCTTCTTTCAACTCGTTTCTTACATTCAGTATGATACTTCATACTCTAAACTATAATACATTGCACATAAGAATAAAATTTCGATTTAAAATATCGTAAAGTAAATCTGTATTAGTTATGTATCGACTAATTAGTACGGATGATCGACGGTCTACTGTATAAGAGTAGTCCGTATCAGATATTGTTCATAGGTAAAAATATGATGTGATTGTAGTTAAAGAAGGGTGGTATGTTCCCTCTTTTTATTATATTATTTTTGATGATCACTAATAAGTTTTTCTAGATGCGTAGACATGTGTACTTTTAGAACAAAATGTAGAATTGTTTAGAAGACTAAGAAATAAGGTGTTTCAGTTTATTTATAATTTTGTAAAATATTTTTGTTATCTATTTCCTTTAAATAATTAACATTATTTTTTTTATTTTGATTATAATCACATTTGTATGTTATATATTAATAGTTTTGCCGCGAAATGCCATTCGTATATTTTAGATTGAAAAATGACATGTTTAATATTTGCATTTTTAGAAGAGAGTATTTTTATGCTTTTATAAATTTTTTAAATAGAAAATAATTGTATAAGTGTGATTTTTTTATTGTCTGGATAGGAAATTGGAAACTTATAGAAGATTTATTTTGAATTTTTAAATCTGTTAGGAATATGTATTTATTTCAAATAATATGCATCATATTATGGTTTCAAATATTGTTTTAAGATTATTGAAAAAAAAAACTTTTATGGATAAATTTATTAAAAAACGAAACAGAATTAGCTATGACAATATTCTTTCATTTGTATGAAACATTTGTATGTGTGACTTGTCATACAATCAAATATGAAAATGATTTAAATATTTTTAATATTGCCATATCTGGTTCTTTATATGTCTTTATCTGTCTATTGTACGTTAGTACAACAGTGCAAAGATCGGCAAACATTTGAACCTAAATACCAGGGAAGTTGAAGAACCGAGCAAATATGTCTAGGTATACAAGTTAGTCAGGAGTTCCCAGCCAGGGGGAGGCATGAAAATATAATGATAGGTTGGGAAGCCCTGGTGTGGGTGTTCGTTGCCGTTCTGCGTACGTGTGTACAAGTGTGGTCCGTTGGTGTAGATGGCGAGCGCGCCCGCCGGCCTCATGGGCTCGCAGCTGGCGCGCCAGCTCGTCGCGCCGCTGCCGTCGCCCGTGCGCCCCTCCCCCTACGTACGGACGTTTGTACCACGCACTCAACACCGCTTCCCATTGGCGACTGGTAGCACCGCGTGTGGCCGACTCCACCCCACCCCACCCCACCCCACTCGTCCTAACAGAATACCTACAACATTGTATATATACGTTCCGAAATCCTCATACCTTTTCCCTAACGTTATCCACGAGTTGGCTACACAGTTTCAACCCCCGACCACTACACCACCATCGTAATTGGGCACCTCCCCACTGTGAATGACTATTACTTAGATTAGACGACCCCAGACACTGGACATGTGTATTTATTAAATTTTTTACTTTGCACTAAATTGACACTAGACACGCAAAGGCCTAAACTGAAGGTAGTTGAAAATAATATTCTGTTTATTTATAATTATATATTTTAACTTTTTAATTAAGTTTCTAAAGTGTTTTATTCCGTTTATGCCTTTCATAATCTATTCCAACATCTTTAGTCAATATAGTTATACTGACTTTTAAACTTACATATTTATAATTTTTATATATTCATTACATATTCGAGTAAATATAATTGATTAATAATATAGACGACACATTTTATTTAGTCTCTCTAGTAAAACCCAATTATGATGTGGTGTTAGTATACCTTGTAACGTGACAATACAGTCTCAAAAACTTTATGTAGCGTTACAAGTGGTCGAATGTGAGGGTTGAACTCATCCGTGGTTTTGGCTTCATTTAATTTTTTTTTTTTTTACAAATAATACCACTAGCTTAACGAAATTTCGAGCTGTCACTATTAATTTTCTCTTCAGTTTTCGTTTTTACTAAATTTTGGCTTGCGGTGTGATTAATTGGCTTTTCGATACGCGGTCGCATTGTCGACCGTCTCCAACCAAAACCCGACTCAAAATTTAACAAAAAAAAACAAATATGGAAGTTAAGGTTTAGAGTGTGTGGTGGTGGCTTTACCGTTATAAGATGTCACTGAATCATTTGCATGCTTTCACAGTTATCATATAAGCTTATCTATAAGTGGAGAGCGACGTCGTTAGCTTTGTATAATGCGTGTGTATTCTAACGTAACTTAACTCCCATTTGAGTGTTAAACTTCGTTAAGTTACGTCGAGAATATTAATATCATTATTTTTACGTTCATATTCTGGGCTCGGAGCTAGAAGAGTAACTCCTAATAATATGGTAGCTTAAGATTTTATAAATTTAAACATTTTGAACCTTAAGCTACCATTACTTTAATATTGTATGTAAATATAGTGTTCCGTTAAGTTGTGAATATAATCAAAAATGTTTGTATTTAAAAAAAATATTTTTTAATATTAAATCCATAATCATAAAATCAGGAAATACATATTCTAATGGATACACTATATTGTGTGTAGTAAAAATACGTGATATTAAACAACAAGTACATAAAGGGTGGAGCTGGCGGCGCAGCAGCGGCGGCAGCAGCAGCAGCGGCGGCGGGAGGCGCGCCTCGCCGCCACCCGGACTTCGCCAAAGAGGGCCCCTACCCGGGGCCGGGCGTGGGCGGCGTGGGGCCGGGCGTGGGCGGCGTGGGCGGCGCGGCAGGCGGCGCCCGCTTCCAGGGCGGCGTGGGTGGCGCGTGGGGCCCCGCCTACCAGCGCGCGCCGCCCTCGCCCGCCTGGCGCCCGCCCGCGCCTCTCCAGCACCCGCCCATGCACCAGCACCAGCCCGCGTGGCCGCATCCGCCCCATCATCAGCATCAACCTTATCATCCGCCGGTGAGTTACACATATAGTAGGCAGTGGGAACTTAGTGTTATCACACTCAATTTATCGCTTACGGGTGCCCAGTTTTCGAGATATGGCATTTTTGAATTGGCATAAATTATCACTGTGCTATGGGTTTATTGGAAATAAATAAAAATATTTAATACCTCCAGATTAGGAATCAAATCCACAACCGTCCCGATTACAGTTAGAAACCTGTAAATACCATGAAACGCACGATTCCACCCACCATTTAATACATATCCAATTTTTATGTTGTGTATGAAATAAATTTGCTTTCTAGGTAATCAATGTACTGAATAGGTATAATTTATATTAAAGTGAAGCAACCTGTAGTTATTAAAATGTCTATTCAAAACGGTGTCATTTACTTAATTATAAAACTGATATAATCATGGCGAGATCATTCATAAATCACATTGAATCGTTAATGGAGTTTATACAATGACACATTGACAAAACGGTAATCGTGTGTCGTAACATGAGGTCGGTTAGTAACGCGCGTTGGGTGTTGTAGACGCCGGGCGGCGCGTGGGGCCCGCGGCCGCCGCAGGAACTGCCGCCCGCCGCGCAGTCACCCGTGAGTTCACCACGATCACTCATCGTTCATTCATTCATTCATTCATTCACCCTGGTTTAGAATACAGTACAACAATCAAACAATACATTTTTTGACCTATTCTTTTGTGACATCAAATTTTCTACCTCATCTACAGATGTAGTAAATTCTCTTAGCTGGTAGTTGTTAGTGATGCATGTTAGGACTTTCTGACTTCTTATACTCGCTCTATTAAAGACTGACATATTTGATCTGTGACTTTTGAATTAATCATATTTTTTTGTTCTGTAGGGTGCATCGTCCGGTGTGGGTCAAATTAAGAGAGAGCTGACGTTCCCAGCGGAATGTATAGAAGCGACCGTTCCCTCCGCTGAGAAAAGACGTAGACTGACTAAGGCAGACGTGGCGCCCGTCGACGCGTGGCGCATCATGATGGCGCTCAAGTCCGGCCTGCTCGCTGAGACGTGCTGGGCCCTCGACATTCTCAACATACTCCTGTTCGACGACAACTGCATAGGCTACTTCGGCCTCCAGCACATGCCGGGCCTGCTCGACCTGCTGCTGGAGCACTTCCACAAGAGCCTGGGCGACGTGTTCGACGCGCCGCCCGCCGCCGACGGCGAGCCCTGGTACGCGACGCCCGCCGCGCCCGCGCCGCCCGCCGCCCCGCGCCGCCGCGCCGACCCGCCCGACCCCGCGCTGCGCGTGCGCCTGCTGGCCGGCGAGGACTTCACGCTGCAGTCGCGCCGCCGCCTGCCCGTCACGCTGGCCGCGCCGCGCCCCGACGCCGACCTCTTCGCGCCCGAGCCCGACGAGCCCGAGCCCGACCGTCTCGACGACGTGCTCGAGCCCTGGCAGCTGGCCGGCGACTCCGCCGCGCACCTCGTGCCCGCCTTCCGCGGCGAGTTCCTGCACCTGCCCTTCGCGCGCGTGCTGCCCGGGGCGCGCGCGCCCTCGCCTGCCGCGCCGCCCGTCGCGCACGCGCCCGCGCCCGCGCCCGCCGCCGACGGCGACAACCTGGAGGCCGAGCCCATGGAGCTGGAGCCCGAGCGCCGGCCTGCGCTGCAGGTGCGCGATCCCGCCGGCGTGCTCAAGCGCCGCAGGCTCGAGGACTACGAGGACGAGTGCTACACGCGCGACGAGCCCAGCCTCAACCTCGTCAACGAGTCGCGCGACGCGCTCGCCAAGCGCTGCGTGGCGCTGTCCAACATCCTGCGCGGCCTCACCTTCGTGCCCGGCAACGAGGCCGAGTTCTCGCGCTCGGGCGCCTTCCTCGCGCTGGCCGGCAAGCTGCTGCTGCTGCACCACGAGCACGCGCCGCGAGCCGCCCGCGCGCGCGCCTACGAGCGCGCCGCGCGCGACGAGGGCGACGCGGACGCGTGCTGCTCCAGCCTGCGCGGCGAGGCCGAGTGGTGGTGGGACGCGCTGGCGCAGCTGCGCGAGGACGCGCTGGTGTGCTGCGCCAACGTGGCGGGCAGCGTGGAGCTGGCGGGGCAGCCCGAGGCCGTGGCGCGCCCGCTGCTGGACGGGCTGCTGCACTGGAGCGTGTGCCCGGCGGCCGTGGCGGGCGACGCGCCGCCCGCGCGCCTGTCGCCGCGGCGCCTGGCGCTGGAGGCGCTGTGCAAGCTGTGCGTGACGGACGCCAACGTGGACCTGGTGCTGGCCACGCCGCCGCGCGGGCGGCTGGCGGCGCTGTGCGCGGGGCTGGCGCGCGACCTGTGCCGGCCCGAGCGGCCCGTGGTGCGCGAGTTCGCCGTCAACCTGCTGCACTACCTGGCGGGCGCGGGCGGCGGCGGCGGCGCGGCGCGCGAGGTGGCGCTGCACGCGCCGGCCGTGGCGCAGCTGGTGGCCTTCATCGAGCGCGCGGAGCAGACGGCGCTGGGCGTGGCCAACCAGCACGGCGTGGCGGCGCTGCGCGACAACCCCGACGCCATGGGCACGTCGCTGGACATGCTGCGGCGCGCGGCCGCCACGCTGCTGCGCCTGGCCGAGCACCCCGAGAACCGGCCGCTCATCCGCCGCCACGAGCGCCGCCTGCTGTCGCTGGTCATGAGCCAGATCCTGGACCAGAAGGTGGCGCACGAGCTGGCCGACGTGCTGTACCACTGCAGCCAGCAGCGCGACGACGACTAGTGCGTGTGTGCGGGCGCGGCGCACAGACTGACTACCGCTGGGTACGTGTACATATAGTGATACGCGCCGCCGCCCCCGCGACCTCGGTGGCCTGTACAATCTGATCTTTTGTTATTTATGTCCATGATGGTTTATTTACAAGAATGTCAATGTGCTATAATCGATTTCTATTGTTCGATTGAGAAACAGATGTATTATAACTCGTAATTTTGATTTTTATAATAAAATGGGACTTGAATCTGTTTATTGGTTTTATGATGGATATTTTATACCGAGTACCTTAGCGCCTTGTTACGAGGACGTAGTGAACAGTGAGGAGCTTGTGTGGGCTATAAGTTTAATTAAGTTTAATGTGAATTATTACAATAATCTATAATATATTGAAATTGAATCTGATTTCATTATTTTTTTTTCTAATTGGCATTATTGAATTCCACACTTTCCTTAGTTCCAAATTATAGTGACATTCATAACTCTAAAAAAAAGATCTTGTAAACGTCATGTAAATAGCTAGTATGATATATATTTTTTAATAAAATCCTATGATAAAGTTTTGCTCATAGAAAATTAATTTGTTTCTATATTTATTTTGTCTTACATGACTTACTTTTTAAAGTGCAAAAAATATTTACAACCAAAATATTGACATGTTGCTGGATATTATTGACTATTTTTGTTTTAAAAACTAAATGCTTAGGGGTACCCTAGTAGTTAGAAATGACACAAATTAAAATAATTGATAAAACAATAAAACTAAAATCAAGATATTTGTATGTTCCTTCAAGAAGTAATAAAATTTACTAATCTACTAATTTTTAAAAGCCTATATTGTTTAATAAGATATAAAACATTCTTTACTTACAAGGTAACTCTTTAAAATTAACCTCTATAGATTTAACCTAAAAATATTTAGCATGGCCTAAATGAAAACAGTATATACTGTTGTATATTTTCTTAAGTTTTTTTAATTACTTTTTATCTAAAGAGAAATATTGGTATCTAAATAGAACTTCAATGGAAATAAAAAAAAATATAAAAGCTGGCCGTAAACATCTGTCACCTATTATTCTTATTTTAATTTAAATAGTCATTTTGGGTTTTCTCCATGTTTATTTGGTTATCACGTTAAAATTTATAATTATTATTTTATTTTTAAATTGCATACATGGTATTTAAAGCTAAGGGATAATGAAATAGAGTAGTTTATCAAATGTTTAAAGATCCATTCAAAGATATAAGATGGAGTGTCAGCCGTGCGATAGTAAAAAATTATTTAAAGTTTTCGATGCCTCAAAACGTAAACGTACAAGGAAGAAACAGGAAGCAGACGATAGTAACTCGAGTACTGTTGTTACGGAACATTCTACAGGAGTAAGTATGATTTTAAGAAAATATATGAAAGAATAGCTTTTTTTCTATTTGCGCCTTCGCTCGTGTGGTCAAATGAAAATAACATTTTAAGTGCCGGAAGTGACTCGCCCTAAGTACAGAGAAGCGAAGAACCTACAAAGAGTTAACGTGATGTAATACAGCTTATAACCATCGATAAATGAACTAACCTAAAAAAGAACTATAGTTCCTGAGATTAGCGCGTTCTACCGTACATACTTTTCAGGTTTTTTTTATACGTACGGTAAATGCATTTCGACGTGATGGAAAGAGAATTCGTAAGTATTTTTTTTTATAAAAAAAAGGAATTAGAATATATTTATATACTCTATAAACGTAGCCTAATTGTAATTAATCAACTTAATTGATATGAGAATCAATCTGGCTGCAAATACCAAAGTTAAATTAAAGTCTACTCAGCTTGGTAACTCAAAAAGTTAAGTAATTACTTTTAAGGAAAAATTATAACATAATTAAAAAATAACATTTTTGTGAAAATGTGGAATGATTTGCTATCTATGATTAGGTATTTGTAAAAGCGAGCACTGTCTTATAATTTATTTTATGACAAAATTTCATAAGCGGCATTGAACTTTAAGAAATTGTCAATGTACTACTACTACTTCAGTTAACTAATAGTTTTATCAACATTATGATACTTATATTCGAAGACGGATACTTATAATTGAAAATTACTAGAGATACTTATAATCGAAAACTACTGGGGATACTTATAATTGAAAACTACTAGAGATACTTATAATCAAAAACTACTCAGGATACTTATAATTGAAAATTACTAGAGATTCTTTCAATTGAAAACTACTGAGGATACTTATAATTGATAACTTAGGGATATTTATAATTGAAAACTATTAAGGGGTACTTATGATCAAAAACTACTGGGGATACTTATAATTGAAAATTGCTTTAGGGTGGCCAAGGCAATGGGCGTAGAATAAGCTCGACGAAGGCTAGTGTTCAAGATATGTCACCACCTCCAGGAATTATTGAAGGAAACCAAGAAAATATTAATAAAAGGTTATTTTATATATTATTATGTTTTCTACATTTGTAACATTTTGATATAAATCCCAGTCTCTTTAAATAAAATTCATTTTAACACTTAGAAATTAAATAATGTAATCATTTATTTCATTGACTCTATGTATACTTTATTATGTCACATTTCTCTGTTCTCTACTTATGGCCAATATAGAAACGTGCAATAGACAAAACGTGACAAATTAGGCTTATATTTGAAACGACAATTATGCAAAAGCTTATTAAAACATTCGAATTAACGTGTGTACATCGATATTTATGTTATTCATTGATATGATGAACCGTAGTAGTATTATTTTCATTTCCTCGCCCACGGTACCAGGGTAAAAGTGTGGCGTTGAGTTCCGCCAGAGAATTCGGCGGAAAAGTGCAATATGCGGAATTTAACGTGAAGGCGAAAAAAAAATGCAAAAAAGTTACATATAAATTAATTTCAAAGAGAGTTATATATTTTTTAATTTCTAAAAGTTTAAAATATGTGTCATCACTCAGAGAAAGAGATCATAGTCCGTCGATAACGAGATCACCTGACGCCCGTCGGCCGCGCTCTCCGCGACGACACCGACGTATTGCGTATGCTTTTTTCATTAATAAAAAAAATAAATCAGGTCCACGCTGTATCCCGTACATAACATGGTAGGCAGAGGGTACCTAGTGTTAAGACACTTTGTTCCCGCCGAATTCTGGAGGCATTGCGTGTTGAGTGGCAGAACTCGACGTGCTTTGCCTCGACACCAGAGCGAAGAAAATGGAAATATAAATTAAAGTAAATATTCCACTTCCTCGAGTGGGGATCGAACCCACAACTAGTCGTTGTTTACAGTCACACTTTATACTCCTGCGCCACGACTGGCCTCATTCATTTTCTATATTATTCTATTATTTATTTTACAAACAATTCATAATAATATTTTTTCCATTAAACATAGAATACAGAGTTAGTAAATAATAGCCTAATGTAAACAACTCGATTTGCAGAAGGGAAGGTATATCGTTGGCTCTTAAAGCTGGTCTCGTATCAACTCCTAGATCTTTGACGCCCAATCCTCAGGTAAATAAGAGACATTTATCTTTATTCACATAGTAAAATGTTATATCTAAACCACAATTCATATTTAGGATGTGGAAGATGCTATCGATTCTGTTCCACAAGATCATGACTCGTTTATATACGCTTTTTTGGAAGAGGCCATAAAGAGAGACAAGAAAAAGTGAGTAAAGTATTTGAAAAAATAATTTATATTTGTTATTATATGTAGCGTAGCTGGAAATAAAGAACAGCAATAAATATTTTGTTGGTTAATAAAAGTTATTTAGTTAGATTTAGAGGCCAGTCAGTCCAAATTCGCAAATCGACACGCAATGCTTCCAGAATTCGGTGCAAAATGGGAAACGGAGTGTCTTAACACCAGGTTCCCTCTGCCAACTAAGCTGTGTGCAAACTAATATAATCTCGAATCGGTAACTACCCTTAACAGGACGTATAATTGTCATATACAAATATGTGATCAAAAAATATTATTGAAGTATATTAGGGTACTCAAAACATTTATTAAAAAGCAAGTTAAAATGTTAGAACAGTCATTACAATTGCTAATTCAAACAAACACATTGTATTGTATTTATTACTTAGTTTTTTTATTATCAAACGGTAACAGCAGGCATCGTCAGAGTAAGCACGAAGAACATTCTCATCACGAAGAGTCTTCTACAAAAGGGAAGCGTCACCACCACCGACATCACAGGGACGAGACAAGGGATAGACATAAGTAACTTTATTTTAACTCATTTTTTGTTTCATTAAATGATTGTCATCACTTGTAGCTGATATATTTTTTTATTTTACCTATAACGTCATGTACAGATCACGAAAAGAAGAAAAGACTAATATAGATCAAATGGCGCTTCTCGAAACTTTTGCAAAGCTGTGCGCTCAAATGAATCAGACAGCAGCCATTTGCCCAAATGTTAATCCAGTGGTGAGTTTTCTTTATAAACACCTAAACGCCTTCACGCTATACTTTCAGGGGCGAGCTACCCTCGCCCCTCCCAGCCCGGTGACGCTGTCAAGACCAGTCCAGGTCAACAGCATTAAGTCAATTCGAAAAAAAAATAAAAAATCACGCTATACTGCGTGCTGCCGCACACAGCACTCTCTACTCTTAATTTACGCCGAACTCTTAATTTTCGAGGCACTGCGTTCGTAGAGTGGCAGAACTTTACGATGTCCTATTAGCAAAAAAAAAGTATTTTTGTTAATAGGACATTATTCTTCGGATGAGTCGAAATAGTCATTACCTCGAGAGGTAATCGAACCCACTACTTTCGTGTCAACCCCTCACGCCGCGAACGCCTCAACTAAAGCATTCTAAATAATTAAAGATAAGTTGATGTTGCTGCAATTACAGCCCCGATGCCACAGTCATAAATCCTTACAATGTGAAGTGGTGTCTAAGCGCGACTCTATCGAAGCAGAACAGACACCCGTCCTACTACATAGTCGTAATCACTCGAAAGATAATTTGTCACCGTCGAGGACGCGGAGCCATGACCACTACTGTTCCAGGAATAAGAGCCGCGATGTCGTACCAAGTGACAATAGAGATGTAATATGCAACAGTTGTGAATCTTACGAGAGGGAGCAACCCAAATATTCCAGTAAGGCTAATATAGGAACTGGAAGATACTCCAGTAAAGCTAATATAGGAACTGGAAGATACTACGACTACGATAGATATGAATACCCACCTCGAAATACTCAAACCAGGTGTCGTATCAATGGGCATTACAGACATGCTCCGCAAGATGAGGATGTTAGAGATTATGAAGATCAAAAGCGTAAATATGAGGAGAAAAGACGTTTGTTCGAACAAAAGGCTAGTAGAAGTTTTGACACTTATAGAGATAGTTATGTCGATGAGAAGAATTACCGTAGAACATCTAGGAGTGACGGCGTTAAGGACAAACCTTATGACGATACTGGATATAAAGATAGGAAGTATGAGGACAGGTGTACCAGAAAAAAATATTATGATGAAAGAGATATCACGCAAAAGAAGATCTCTACATTACCAACTGACAATTGCCGGTCGAGACGCGATTTGGAGAGATTTGAAAAAATGTCGATTGCGTCCAGAGAAGAGTATAGAGAAAGGGACAGGTATTCGGAAAAAGAAAGAGATTCTGGTTTGAGTGCTGTAGACGGTGAGACCAGCACCGTCAGTGGGAAAAGTAATTACTTACGCGTTGTAAAAGTAGGTATACTTTTAATTTTTCACTATAAATATAGAGTAAATGGGGTTTTATAATATCTTATAACATTTTATTTACATAGCAAGAAATTTCTGAGCAACGAGAGGCTATGGACAAAATGATGCAACTATGGAAGGAATTGATGCGTTGTTTCAAAGGCGTCTCACAAACTCAAGTGACAGATAAAACTAATGTGAGGACTTATTCTTTTACTAT
>DWLH01000930.1:0-15385 GCA_018249795.1 Heliconius telesiphe telesiphe
GTGTATGTTTTCTTTAATTCCTTTATCTGTTATACATATCTTTGCTATAGTAGCCGAGGAAGGTAATTTTTCTTATGTTTTCTTTAATGTGTACCTGAGTGGGGACTTGAACAGGTTGTAGGTTGTCCAAATACCTAGTATAATTTCATAGTGTCCCACCTTCTATGGGAACCACTGATTTGTAAATAACTGATTAAAAACAAGGGTCCTGCTGAGTTTCTTGTGCCAATTCTTTTCAGGTCTGAGGCATTAATTTTAGTAAACTGGTGGTAAAATGTTATTATTGAAGCTAACTTCACGCTGTATCCTGTGTGTCATTGTAAATACAACTGGTTGTGGGTTTGATCACCCACTCAAAAATATATATATTTTTAATTCTTTGCTCGGGTGTTTCCAAATCCACAAAGCGCGGCATCGAGTTCCGCCACTGAACACGCAATGCCTCCAGAATTCAGGATACTGTCCTAACACTAGGTTCCCTCTGCCTACCCTGTGTGCGTGGTGGTGGTGGGTGGTGCAATAAAAATTTAAATATTTACTAATAAACAGCTAAACAGTGCTCTTGTGTTTATGATTGTTGTTCAATATTGTTTAAGCATTTTTTTTTCATAATTGTTTTGAGTTGAAATCCTATATGCAAAAGTTTATGTGATGGTAATACAAGATGAACATACAATACTTTGCTATTGTACTCTTAAAATTCTACGAGTTTTTGTTTCATAACACAGTTACATATTTTTTATATTTACATTATAGCTTGAGGCCAGTCGTGGCGCAGTGGCACAAAGTGTGACTGTAAAACCGACTGGTTGTGGGTTCGATCCCCACTCGGGGAGATGAAATATTTACTTAAATTTTATATTTCCATTTCTTCGCTCTGGTGTCGAGGCAAAGCGCGGCGTTGAGTTCTGCCACTGAACAGGCAATGCCTCCAAAATTCGGCAGAAAGTGGGGAACGGATTGTAGTAGGTTCTCTCTGCCTACCCTGCTGTGTGCGGGATACAGCGTGAAGCTAATTTAATTTTATTTAATACATTATAGCTACTGACTAGATTTCTTAAATTATTTATATACAAGCGGCCGACTCGCGGCTTCGCCCGCATACCACATATAATACTTTTATTATGCTGCATTTGACAACAAATATATACATACAATCATGAATACTACGTGGCTGCATGGTAGGACGTCATCGGCGGCAAGGACGCGCCTCGCGGGACTCGAGCATAGGCTTGCCGCCGTAAACGGAGCGTTGAATTATTTTAATTTTACATTTTCTCGAAAGGTATACGTCCAAATTACATGTTATAAAAGCCAAAGATTATCTTCATAAAATTTTCTTGATTATGAAATAACTTTCGCTCGTAAGTTGCAATATATATGTGAAATAAAAATCGATGAAATATCTATCACCTTACAATTTTTAATTATTTATTGTCACAAAATGCCTTATTATCACTTATTTATAAAAGATAGATATATGTTATCGCGGAATTTTTTTAGAACTAATAAAATATTATATTTTTGTCATACAACATACTGACATATAATTAACAAATTTTTGCAGCGACGCGCTTGACTTTCAATGGCGTTTCTTATTATTGTTATTCTATATGTCTGTCTCTCTGTCTGTCAAGTCTTTATCTCAGGAACGCTTGGAGATATCGAGTGAATGACTCAGATCTAGGGCCCCATGATACCCCAAAAAAACGTCTTTCTACATTTATTTAAAAAAATGTATGACCGTTTATATCGCAAAAAATGCGTATTTCGACACTATAAAGGGAATCAAACTTAATAAGGTACTTCCGGTTGACCTAGAATTGTGACATTTGGTAGCTAGCATCTTCAGGTAGTACTAGTTCAGGAAAAATCTGAAAACTATACATTTGTGTTTAAATCCTATAAAATAATAGCCTTAAAAGGGGGTAAAATTTGATATTAAAGTCACAAGTTCAAGTGAGGTATCAGATGAAAGAGCTCTGGCTCAGCTAACCTAAGAATTTTAGAAAAAGATCCAAGAGATCCAATTTTTGTAGGAACCCTTGGTGGGCGAGCATGACTCGCGGTTGTCCGGTTTTTTGGTCCTTATCCATGTACAGATACTGATCAGTTACGATTTTATTATAAGTAGGTATAGATAGTAAAAATATATAAACTTTTTAGTAAAATCTTTGATTTTCATGTTTATTGGAAACCCGACGCTTCGAACACTTTGCAGTATTCTGTGGTCCCGGGTAGACTGAGGTGGCATTTGTCTGTCAGTTGACATAATTATTATATCAAACTACCGCCAATGATTTCTCAATTGCCTCGCGTACTGCCCTGGGTTCTTGCAGAATGTGTCTTGCCCTCTGATATTGTGGGTTTGAGACTTCAAAGATTTTATGAGTGGGTCACAGGTGATGAAAGTATTCAACCGTCCTATTGAAATTAGATGTTTTTGTATTTTAATTCCCTCGCGGATCATTCTAGGAATATATTTGTTTGCTAAGGATTGCAAGGATTTAGGGTTTATCAAACTTAAAGTACTGGCTGGGTATATCTGCAGTATACTCACACACAGCAGACTTCGATACATGCACATTTTTTATATCGGAGATGTGTTCCTTCACCCTATACGCCTGCACACTGTAAAGGAATATTACTTTTCATTGGACCCAAGAATTTTAGTTTCTTGTTAGGCTTGAATTTATTTTTTATTAAAGCTCTTAAGATGTTGCCAATCCTGTCTGTAATTCCCTTCACATATGGTAGATATGCCGGCTGTCTCTCTACTGTAGCGCTGGTGGTGAACTGACAATTTGTTCTGATGAAGAGTATTCTTCACCTCTCGAAGTTCATCACCTAGGTGTTCAGCGTCGCAGAGGTGGTGTGCTCTCTGAAACAAAGTATTGCCAACTATTTATAAAATGTTTAATTTTGTGTGTAGTTATAATTCTCAAGGACATAGTAATCCAGAATCCAGAATTTTAGCTTCTCAATATTACCTGTTTAACAAAACTTTCTACACATTAGTTACGTTTAGATACTTAATTGTTTAATTAGTAAGGACGGTAAAAATTTATAAACATAAAAAAGTACAGTGTATAGACTATTCTTACTACGAAATTGACTTACTCAATTTTAAATTGAAAGAAATTTAAGTAATATTAGAAGTCAGAATATATGTATACAAAAAAAATTTACTTTATTGGAAATAAGAACAGACAGTAAAAACTAGAAAATAGAAAATTGACCCATGCTAACTTAAAAATATTTGACTTTATTTGAAATACAACTCTTTCAATGTAAATAAATCAGCTTCACGCCGTATCCCGCACACAGTAGGGTAGGCAGAGGTACCTAGTGTTAAGACACTCCGTTCCCCACTTTCTGCCGGATTCTGGAAGCATTGCGTGTTGAGTGGCAGAACTCAACGCCTCGACACTAGAGCGAAAAAACGGAATTATAAATTTAAGTAAATATTTCATCTTCTCGAGTGGGGATCGAACCCACAACCAGTCGGTTTCAGTCACTTTGTGCCCCTGCGTCACGACTGGCCTCAATTCTCTCAATGTAGTAATGTAATTCAAATCTTTCATTGTAGTGTAGCTTTAATAAAGAAATATATTTTATAGTGTTAGATTTGAGAGTCTTTCAATATGTGTAATATAAAAAAAAAAATTAAAAAAAAAAAATTAGCTTCACGCTGTATCCCGCTCACAGCAGGGTAGGCAGAGGGAACCTAGTGTTAAGACACTCTGTTCCCCACTTTCTGCCGAATTTTTGGAGGCATTGCGTGTTGAGGGGCAGAACTCAACGCCGCGCTTTGCCTCGACACCAGAGCGAAGAAATGGAAATATAAATTTAAGTAAATATTTCATCTCCTCGAGTGGGGATCGATCGGAAACTAAGAAAGTAGAGAAACATTTTAATTTTAACATCCTGGCTAAGGTCAAACCTATGACCAGACCTTTATGACCTCTATGACGTTCAAGTGAATGTATGATTAATCTTCCAAAAGCAATGTGGTATATTCATTTCTACATGAATAAGTGCAGCGTTGAATACACCTCAGTGTAGTCAACAGCGTAGTCTCATATGCGCAATCTCAGATAATTAAGTGGAAAGTGGAGAACAGATTGTCTTAATACTAAGTACCCCACCCCCCCGCTTACCCTGCTGTATGTGGTACACTGCTTGAATTTTATTATTATAGGCAATATTAATAGAATAAAATAATTTAGATTTTTCTTTACAAAATAACACCTTTTACAGTAGTCCAAATGACGCAACAAAAGAAGAATACAAAGTTATAAGCGAAAAGCTAGACAAAGTGAATCTAGATGACTCCATCAACAAATCCCTGGATGAAGAGACAGACACCCCGCACCAGGTGCCTGCTGGTGTGGCTGACTTTGATAAGGAGAACTGGAATGATACATACCAAGTATCAAATTATGCTATGGATATATTCAATTATTTGAAGGGTCGGGAGGTGAGTATGATGAAAAAAATCGATTGCTATGAATAATTAATATGACTCCCAATGAAGGCCAAGTTTGATTTTTCATAAGATAAATGCAAAAAGTTATTGTTTTTATTTTAAGTGTTATGTCATAATGACATTGAATCTAAACTAAAAAGTATTATATTTTTATTTTACTAAACTCATTTTTAATATGTTAATTCGATTATGTTACGTTTGCACTACGACTACGTGGTCCCCCTTTGACATTTCTATTTATATATACGCAAATGACTTCCATTTTTTTTATGTTAAGCAAAGTTTTCTATTGTACTTTGTCTTTATGGCAAAATGCAAAATATAATACATCTCATTTTCTACTTTCTGTCATTGCATAGTGTCTTCAAATATTTACTTTCATGCCAATTTTAAAATTTAAACACCATTGTAGCTTGTGTGTTTATTATCAGTGTGTGGTTTCCATTTGGTTGAAATTGAAATTTAAGCCAATTTCAGCGTTTATTCATCATCGACGACTATCTAATCCGGATGAAAGGCATCACTTCCTGGATGAGGGCACTCCTCGTGGACTGGATGGTGGAAGTCCAGGAGAGCTTTGAACTGAACCACGAAACCCTTTACCTGGCTGTGAAGCTGGTGGACCTGTACCTGACCAGGTCCAGTAAGACTCTGTCAGAGAAGGAACAGCTGATGAAGGAGGAGTTGCAGTTGCTTGGTGCTTCAGCACTGTTTATAGCTTCTAAGTTTGATGTAAGTATAACAATGAATTTAAATTATTGAGTCTGAGAAAGTTTGTATATTTAACATATCATTTTATAATATACTAGCAACCAGCTCGCGGCTTCTCCCGCTTAAATTTGTGAATTATTATTTTGTTTCGGTACAGGGAATTACGTTCCTGTTTTAATAAATAATAATTCTTGCAGCGCACTTAAGATTTCAAAGTGAAAATTATTAGAACCATAGGGTGGCATTTTCGATTTTCATTAGTAAAATTATTACTGGGGGCATTTAACAAAATAATAGAACCAGAAACAATTATTTGTTTGTTTGTCGACGCTTCTCTCAGAAACGGCTTAATCAATTTAAGGAGCGAAGACACGAGCGCGGTGCGGGAGTGGTTAAATCGGTTTAATTCGGTAATCGGTATGAATGGTGTAATGTTTAAATAACTGACCTTTATAACTATTTATTGATATCCTCGTAGAGAAATGATTCCTTTTTTGGCCACTCATCATTTTTTAAGAAAATAAATTTGACCAAAATACATTCATTTATTTTAAGATAAAAATGAAATATAATATTATAAATTCGAAAGTAACTCTGTCTGTCTGTCTGTCTATCTGTCTGTCTTTTACGCAATCCGGGCCAAACCGCTAATTCAAATGTGATAAAAATACTCATATAGAGATACTTGAGGGTCTTGGGATGAATATAGGATACTTTATTTTGCTCATGACTGTACTTTGCTCGATATATACTAATATATTAAATTATATTTCAATTTGACAAGCAATTTATTCTGCCATATTAATAACAACCGTCGCTGAGCAAGCGTTGCTAAGCAACAAGGAACTTTGTTGTTTTAACAAAAAGTTGCCTAAAATGGGTTTCCTGAACTCTTACGTGCGCTGACTCAACCTTAAGAAACATAATATAAAAATAATGTCTTATCAAAATATTTTCCTTAAAAAAATCTATTGAAAAAGTCTGGGATAGTATTTGTTTATCCCTGAAGGTATAAATAAATACTATCCTACAGGAACCATTTTATATTTAATTTAAATTTATCGGGTTATTGTTAATGTGTTTTCTATAATTTGGTAATCATCCTTATCAAAATAAATATAATAGTCACCTTTAGCATTTCACCTAGATTTTTTTATTTTTATTTTATACTATTCATCATTCTAATAAATACTTGAGGAGATATCACTGATTCAAAATGAGCTTGCCTCCGAGCCGCACGGTATGACCGACTCGAAGAGGCAGACGACGTTGACGGCTTTGTAAATTTTCATATATTTTGGATCTACTGTTAATTTTTATGTGGTTATTTGCTGTTTATTATTAATTTATACTTTTCTTTGGTTCTTCGCTTATTCGAGTAGTAGATTGGTTAGATTTTTATTAATTTCTTGGTTTGGTGTAATTTCGACTCTGGGCGGCATCGCGATCGATCCATTGCGATGCCGATGCATCGGCATGGTATTATTTAAATATTGAGGAAAGAATGGTTGGTTATTTCAGTTCGGTTATCTATACCGGATTTTATTTAATATTGCTCGCAATAATTATCGTATTTAATGTAGAAGAGTTTAGTCACGGAAAACGTATAAAAACGTTTTTCCCGGATAATTCAGTATTTCTTGGAAATTCAGGGATAAAAAATAGCCTTTTTGTTGCTCCGTTACCCCCGCTAGCGATCACTAAAAGTTATATATATATTTTTTGTATTTTAGTATAATGTAAATAACCACATGCACTTCATAAACAGCTATTTGGAAATCACAAACAGAAATTTAAATTTTATCTATAAGAAACGGAAAAAGCAACGGAAACCTTGCAGTATAAGTAATAATTGATAATTATTTTTTGTCGCGGATTTTTATTAGAATGAATGAAATTGAATATTTTTGTAGTACGATGTACTTGCATATATTATATTCGCCTGCGGTTTTATGGCGTACAGTATTATTGTTATTTGGTTATGTACAGCTAACTAAAGAAATACACCGTAATGTTATATAGTCTATAGCACATAATTTGTCTATCTCTTAAGGACAACCAACAGTGACCATATTTGTGTTTAAAATAAAGAAGGAATAATGGTGAAACTATTTTCAATAGTACAGTATTATTCCTTATTCGATTAAGTATGTTACACAATTTGTGAGCTTTATACAGATTGAAATTGGTTTTTACAGTATATCACAGAAATGGATATTTTAGAAAATATCCGTTTTAAAATGAACGGTCATGCGCTGCGTAAATGTTTAAAGTTACAAAAAATCATGTATTGTAATGAACATATTGTAATTTAAAAAAAAAAAAACACTGCGACAGCATATATCTTAGCATTATCTATGTTTTTACTGTATTATTATAGAATAGATTATAGATTATTATAGAATACGTGTTACTTTTAATTTAAATAGTATTAAATATTTATTTTACGTTGATAATATCAATAATATTTTTCTTTGGTTACGTTTACATTTTATTTTTGTTTATTTTAATTAGTTACATATTTTTTCTAATAATAAGAATTTTCTCTACTTATTATTCTTTTTCGGTTTATTTTGATTATTTGGGCTTATATTTTCTTACCAATCCTATTGAAAACTGAAAATAATTTCATAAATATATTTAATAAATATTCGTATAAGTAGCTCAAGCGGGCGAAGCCGCCTCCGGAGCCGCTAATATGTTATATATTTAATTATAACAACCTATAATATATTTATATAAATGAAACTATTTTTTTGTTTAATAGCTCCAATAGTTATTACAACGCATGCAAGGAAAGAACATTTTAGAAAATTGTTTAATTCTATTAGAATTATAAAAACTACCAACATTTTTGTAGTTAATAAAATATTTTTTCAAATTAAAAAAATGGGCCTGTTCAATTCAAATAAAGAAACAAAAAATCTAATCGATTGTCTTCATAATTTTAGTGATATCGATGCACCTCCCTCTCACCCCCGCAGAGTTACTCGCTACGCTGCGCGCGGCCACACTATGCATTTTTTATTATTACATGATTTTCTTTAGATTGATATTTTTAAATTCGTTATATATTTTGAATGGAATGTCCGATTTTATTAATTGTAAAAGTATTTTACATGTATTGAAATGATCTTTTATAAAATATCATTTAATGGGATAAGGATTAATACAGAGGTATGAATAATATGGTTTGATTATTGTCAATTTATAAAATATAAAAAAGTAGTTATATTGTAATAACTACAGTAGTTGGACATACGGTATCGCGGACTTTTTTATAGATATTGATGCGTAGAACATTGTTTTGTTCTATCATCAATAGTTTTCGCAGCGCACGCGATGATAGACATTTTAAGATCAATTTCTTCACACCTTGGGTTACATTATTGCATTTTTATTAGGGATCACTATTTTTTTTGAAAATGTAATATAGCCTATATTGGTCAGTGAATATGCAGATTTCTAATAACTAACTTAACTTAGCTTCACGCTTTATCCCTAGCGGGGTAGTCAGAGAGAACGGAGCGCCAAACGCTACGGTCAGATTTCTAATAGTGAAAGAATTTTTGAAATCGGTCCGGTAGTTTTTTTGTGTAAACAATACAAAAATACAAATCTTTCCTCTTTATAATATTAGTATAGATTGATTAATTATTATAGACCTAATATAAATTGTTAAATGTGTTTGGTTTAAAAGTTTGACTTGGCAAATAATTAGCCTTGTTGGGTACTAATGAATTGTAGGCCAATAATATTTACGTTGTTAGCATCGCTGTAGGGAGATTTTTACAAATTTCTGCTACCCAAAGATAATTACTTAGAATTATAGTTTGGCAATACAGAATACTGTTTTTAAAATTTTTATACGCTTGTTACAAATATTTTTAATTTTTTTATATGCTTGTTTACAACTATAATAGTTATAACAAGTGTATAAGAATTTCAAAGTAGCGAGATGAGAACGTATGGCTTAGTTGGTCAGAGCGCTTGGACGGTTTCTAAAAGGGCGCGGGTTCAAATCCTACATTCAAATTTTTATACGTTTTCTTAATAAGAAAATCTATTATTTTTTCTAAACTAAAACGTAACATAAACAATTTCAGGAGAGAATCCCACCACTAGTGGACGATTTTCTCTACATCTGTGACGGCGCCTACACCCTCAGCCAGCTGCTGAAAATGGAGATGAACATTCTACGCGTGATCGACTTTGACCTCGGTGTGCCGCTGTCTTACCGCTTCCTCAGGAGATATGCTAGAGTGAGTTGTCATTTCATAAGAGAATATCCTGTTGAGTTTCGCGACATATCCAATTTCTGGAAAATTTGTCGAAAATTGGCTTGAAAACACTTGTTAAAAGAATATAGTCTTGTTGCACAAGTCTCAATTCGTAATATAATTCGTCGTCGTTCGTCGTTCGTAAATATATCTACTCATATAAATTTCTAAACATGTTAGAAATTTATACTTGTATGTAACCTACATTTAAGTTAATATAATATCAGATAATTATAATTTAAATGCAAATATTTTTAATATTTATCGAGGCCAGTCAGGAGCCCAAAGTGTGACTAACAAGATTGATTGTGAGTTTGATTTCCATTTCTTCACTCTGGTGTCGGGGCAAAGTGCGGCGTTGAGTTCCGCCACTCAACACACTATGCCTTCAGAATTCGACGAAAAGTGGGAAACGGATTGTCTTAACACTAGGATCCCTCTCTCTCTACCTTGTTGTGTGCGGGATTTAGATTAAAGCAGATTTGATTTAATTTTTATTTTTATAACATTAATATCTTCCCTCAGTGCGCCCGAGTATCAATGCCCACGCTAACGCTCGCCCGCTTCGTACTAGAGCAGTGTCTGCTAGAATACGGTCTGCTAACTTACTCAGATAGCAAGATGGCGGCCGCGGCGCTCTACATCGCACTCAGGATGAAGTCCCTTGGTACCTGGACACCCACTTTGCAGTATTATACAGGTAAAGATATATCTTTAAGTATATTGATAGTTAATAATAACAAATCTAGTTTTTTTAAAACAATTTTTTTATAGACTATATTGAAAAGTACAATAAAACACTTGCGATTGTATTTTCAATGTGTGTCAATGTGTTTTGATTAATATAACTTTGAATATTCAGGAAGTTAAGTTATCTAAGTTTATTCTAGTTTGAAAGAGTAATTTCGCTTCTTTTTTCTATAAATACAGAGAATTTAAATCTTACTATACCATTATTTATTTTTACACTATCCTTTGAATTAATTTCAGGTTACACCTTAAAAGATATCCTACCAATAGCAATCGCCCAGAACGCCGCCCTACACAAAAAGCCCAAATCAGCCATCAGTACCGTACGGAACAAATATTCACATACAATATTCTTTGAGGTAGCCAAAGTACCCCTTGTAGACGACTCAGTCTTAAATAGTTGAGCTCTTTACGCTTAAAGTACGAAGGTGAGTCAAAATTATATGTATTTTTGTCAAATAAGGCTTAAGATACCCTTATTGGGATTTTTTTACAAAATGGCTAACTCCCTATTTGCTGAAACATTATTTTAAATTTCAATAAATGATCTAATAAAAAGAAAAATGTCACATTTAATTTGTATTAAGATATTTGCAATAGTATATGAGAGCCATAAACCAAAGAATGTTATAATTAAGACAGCCAGTGCCAATAATAGTAATGTTAGATACAATATTCTCATTTATGCTGCCATTTTTCTTCTTAATAGGTCTTAACAGATTTTTTTTTTTGGTAATTTATATTATTATATATTTTTTTCTTATTGTAATTTATTTAATTTCTATATATATGTGTAATTTTTTTGATGGAGTAAGTTTATAGAAAATGTTAGTTTTCATACTCATGTGTGTGTAACTTAAGCCTTATAGTTGTTAAAATTGTTCCAATGTAAAATAGTTTATATTTAAATTGTTAAGACACATTAAAGGTTTTTTTCATCGCTACTGTTTATTTAATTGATTCATACATTTTTTTGTATGAAAATATTTTGTGTAATGCTATCTATGTAAATGAGTTGATAAGTTAAAAGTACTAATGTTATAATTTTTTCATAAATACTTATACTTTTTCATTCTATTAATATTTTTATCTTTTTTTAGCCATTTTAAATATACATAGATTAAAAGTCGATTTTAATTACATATATTAATACTAATATCTTTTTTTATTATTATTTATTAACACAGTGATATATAGTTAATTAACAATTTATTAATTCATTTACATAGTATATAAAATTGATATTTTTGTCAGTGTTGAAACAGGTCTTAGTGAAGTTTTATTAAAACTTAGAATTAGTAATGTATAGAGCCGCCTGGCCATTGACTTAGGAAAAATTCTCATTTGGTTTTAGAACATTTTAGGTTAGTAAATTGTATGTGTGTGTGAGCATTCGTAACGTCTAACGTTTATTATTTACATATAAACACTTGTTGTTGGATAACTAGTACTTACGTACTGTGACACCAGATATTCTTGATAATTTTTAAGATTTTTTAAAATATTTGAATTTTAATAAAACGGCCACTTTCGAAAGACTGATGTGACGCGGTGTTTGTAATGTTTTTTTTATGATATGCTATAATAGGACCTGTGTTCCAACAGACTCTTGGAACACTGAAATAACATTATTTTAAACTGATTATTGTTTTCATATATTGTTTATTATTTTGAATTTCTAACTGAATTTTTTAAAAATTGTTTTTAGTATTCTTAGTTTGTAGTATAAATTTACTGTTTTTTTTTTTCTAATAATAGATAATATATGCAATTTGGATTTGTTTAAAATAATCTTATTTTTTATAATCTGTACCACCGATAAGACTTGAGGCGTTTATCCTCCAAGCAGTGGAGATGGAAACTGAGTTTCTTCTCACAAATCTCCAATAGTTTTGTTTGAAAATAAAAAAAATAAAGCCAAATCCATGCCAAATTCCCACTTCCCCCCCTTCAATAGTTTACATTCCGATACAATTAGTATCTGCCATGAGTTAAGCAACGCTTGTTACGGTATTAACTATAGTCACTCAAATGTTAAATAGTATTGAGTTCTCATGGTAGACAAGATTCTTATAGTAAATGTCTTCCTATAGTCAATTATAGGATAGTCTTCAATTTAATTAAGCGATACTTTGTAAGTTTTTTGTTAACTGCTGTCAAAATATAAGTGTTTTATATATAATTTGTATTAAAAACCACTTGTTTTTTAAATAAATAAAAAAAACTAAAAATAACCTATTTTGATGGTGGTTGATATTGTAAAAAGTAATTTAATTTTGTGTTCGTGTACCACATTGCTTGCAGTCTGCAGGGCATCAATAGGCTTATATTAGAAATTAATTTATTATCTATGGATTTATTTGCATTTAATACTTTAATTCTAATTTGATTAAGAAAACCAAAACGCTTATTTCTATTTAAGTAAATTTTTACTGTTATTATCATTATATGAATATTGATCTGCCATTTATATTTAGCCCGACAATGTCAATTTGATTAAACTTTATTATGTGAAAGAAATACAAAATATTTTAAGGCGAATCAACGACAATATTCATAGAAAATAATAATTATTAATATGTTTTGCTCTGAACAAATATTGTAATAATAAAATGCGTATATTATATTGTAGCTTTTTTTATATATATAAGGACAGCGGTCACACAACTCGCTTCCGACAGTGTTCTTTTTTAATCTGCAATTTGCTACACTTTTAATTATAAACAATTATTATTATTATTAATGGATTTTTTGTATCGTTTTAATTAATTTACATATTAACTATTAATAATTGTGAGATTCGCAACGTCGCATTGCCGTCGTCGTGTTTTGTAATTTATCACATTTTAAAAGAGTACAAAATATTGGAATGTTTATATATTAATAATGTTATTCATTTTGTGGTAAGTTTTAGATTAATTATCTTTTAAACACTGTTTTTTTTTTCTTATCATCTGTCTAATTATACAAGGTACATGTAAACTGATGTAAATAAAAGTGATTTTGGTTTGGTAACTCATTTTTTTTTTGATCGAAATGAAATGAAAAATTGTGTCTATTGGAGTCCATGTTGTGATTTAATCACACTTAAACAATATACCGTAGAAGTCTTCATGACATACATACAAAAATTACAAAACTGTACTTATACACATAGTAGGTACACAATATTTGATAAGCCAATTGCAATGGTAAGCTCCAGGGAACAAATATATGATAAAAGTTCTTCTGTCTATTGTTTTATTATATGTTGAGGCCATCCATAAATCGTCAAACGTCAAACAAATTTTACGATTTTTTTTAACCATTCCTCTTTTCCGTTTGTCACAGCTAGTCGCGTATGTGGAAATTAGATTTCCTCATAAATAAATGATCAATTATACTCTACTAATGCCCCACTCCTCGTCACACTTCGATACCTTTAATTCTTTAATGTACATCATAATTTATGGATAGGCCCCTTATTTATATTGAATAATTATGTATTAGAAACCCGCTACAACCTCTTACGTTTACATAGTCACAGCTATACCCAGACTTAGTTTAATGCAATAAAAATTGTAACAAATTATTTATTTCAAATTTTGTGCGAATTTTCCGTCGCCCAGAGCTTTCTTATAATATAATTACTTAAAGTAAATAAAAAATGCATATTATAACATGTTAATACAAATGTATTTGAGGTATTCGACAAATTCATTTGCTAATTTAACTCTCTATTATTAAAGTAAAGAAATAATAATTAAATTATGAAATAATTCATTGATTATAATATTAAAAAATCCATTGAATGTTATTTGTATACTAATATATATAATGTGTCAATCTTTGATACGACGACTCTAGTGGAATACTTTATAATCTTGTAAGATTGTAGGGATTGATATTCTTTAGATAAACAATAACAATTAAAAGAAAGTTTAAATATCAAACAATCATTTACAATTAATTGATGAAATACATAATAATAAATCAAAACATATTTTGTCTTTAATGTCTTAATCAAGCCAATCAAATATTATTTTTTTAGAATGAATATCTTAACTTCAGACCATCTTGGCACAGTGAAAAAATATTTAACTGTAAACAATGGTTGTGGGTTCGATTCTCATTCGAGGTAGTGAGCGATTTTTATACTCTTTCTCTGGTATACAAACCGCTCTGTTGAAATCCGCTATTCAACACGCAATGTCTCGAATTCGGGTGGGAAGCGGCAAACTGATCTAACACACTGACAACCTTGCTATTTGCATTTTATAAATAATAATACAATAAATATATTTTGCGCCATATCAAAGAAAATGTGCGACAGTACCCTGTACTACAGATTAATATAACATATAATATTGGCAAGTTATTCATAAAAAAAAATATACAAAAAAAAATCATTCAATGGACTACCAATATGGTACAATAGAAAACATATTCAAAGTGAATAATGAACACAAAATAATGAAATATCTAAGGATTTGTCTTGGGATTATTGTTAAATTAAGATATGGAGTTTTTATATATTGTGTGGATTTTATGAATATTATGTAAAACACTTAATTAGTTATAAATTGTATGTTATTTGTCAAAGGTGTCTTATACATACATTTATTTAGTATTTTTATTTAATGTCAATTTAAACAAGTTTTATAATGATTCGAAAATTAATTCACACATATCCATTTTCGCTTACAATTAATCTACAAAAAAAACTTTAATGTTGAATTAATTATAATAGATATTAGCACAACAAAACACCTTTCTGTAACAATGGAAACCAGATAAAATAAAGCTGCCAGAAGACAATTTTAATAGCACTCCTAGTAACATGGCTAATATGAAACTAATTACAAACGAAAGGCGGGAATGAAGGAGGTTTTCCTCCTAAATGAGCTTACACAAGTGGCTACTACTTAAAACTACACTATATAAAGTATATACATGCGTTGTTTACATAACGCTACAATATATTTACAAAATTACAATAAAGTTTTGGATGCTTTGGCTATTAAAAGGGCACTCGCTTTATCCTACACTAAAGTATGATAATATAAGTTCACTATTAGGAACTAATGCCATAGGCTACTTTATGCACCTGACAAGTACTATACATATTGTATTATATATACTGCTGGATTCAAACCCGTCAACAATCCTAGATTAG
>DWLH01000931.1:0-15379 GCA_018249795.1 Heliconius telesiphe telesiphe
CAGACTCGACCGGATCATTACCACCCCCGGTATTTAAAACCGGCGTGAAGTAGTGGCTTTATGCCACTGCGTTTCGAATCAGGTAATGCCGGGCTCCGGCGCCCAACCCACCTTAAAGGCCGGCAACTCACCTGTAGCTCCTCTGGTGTTGCACGGGGTCGTGGGCGGCGGTAATCACTTACCATCAGGTGACCCGCACGTTTGATTGCCTTGTCCTTTTCCATAAAAAAAAAAAAGATTTATCAAGCAAAAAATGGTCGGTATATATAAGACGCGTGGAACAATTTGTGGCGTTAAATAAAACTGAAGATAGTTTAAAAGTGGCTACATTGATAACATTGGTCGGCGATCCTACTTATGACTTAATGTATGATTTGTGTGCACCTCATTACCCGGAGGTAAAATCATTCGAGAAGTTAGTGAGGTTAATCGGTGAACATCTTGAGTCGAAGCGATTCGACATTGCAGAGCGACACGTGTTCCGCTTGCGCCGGCAGGAGGCGGCGGAATCACTCAGCGATTATCTTCAAGAGCTTAAGCATTTTGCGAGCTCCTGTAATTTTCGATTTAATTTGGAAGAGAATCTTAGGGATCTACTTGTATCCGGTTTGAAAAGTGAAGAGATGCGGTCTCGTTTGTTTGCTGAGTCGGATCTTACTTATAAAAGGGCTGTCGAGTTAGCCACGTCCACGGGCGCAATATGCCCGTGCCTTTTTTTATTTGCTATATAATTAAAGTGTTCGACGATATTTCAACAAATCGGGAAATATAATAGCTTTGAGTGCTGCATATTTATTTGTATAAACCTGATTGCGCCCGTTTCTCCGTTTTTGTTCTCGAGTGCGACCTGTGCGTGAAGCGGGGAGGTGCCCTTAGCAATACTGAACCCTTGTTCTTGCTATCGAGTCCCACTTTTGTCTCTCCAGGCACTCTGCGCTGTACGCTGTATGTGCCTGGTCTGGAGTGTCCCTTCTGGCTCTGGTACAGTTCACACACCTGGGCGGGTCGAGCTTGAGTCTCAGGGGACAGTCTTTCCCCGTGTACTCGCCTCCGCAATAGCTGCAGGTGTCCTTTTCAGCTTTGCAATGCGTCTTGATGTGCCCAAAGCCGAGGCATTTGGCGCATTGTACGAGGGGTGATTGGTCCTCCACTGTACAACGGCCAAATCCTACATAGATTTTTCCGGCTTCCGTGAACCTTTTCCATACCGGAGGGGACAATTCTAGGACTAGGTGGCATTCGTGCGGGTTTCGGGCTCGCTTTCTGTAGCGAACCCTCATCCTCATTTCTGCTTCACTTAGGTTGTGCAGTAGGTGTTGGTTCTGCGACCTGGTGTATTCGACGATTTCGTCGTTCGTGAAGCAGCTGAGGACTCCCCGCACGCAGACAAGAGGGTCCAGATTTGTGGGCTCCTTGACTGTGAGGTCTTTGTGCATTTGTACCTGACTCTTTATAGAGTTCATGTCCTCTTTACTCGGGCACCTGAGGACCACTTTTTGGTGAGGAGAGGGATGTGCTATGAATTTGCAGTTTTTTAATTTCTTCGATGGCCTCTCGCAGAGTCTGCAGGTGCTCCTCTTGACGGTCTGTGTATTGGAGTGTAGGGGATGGTGGTCGGGCCTCCGAGGCATGTTTTGCCGCGTCTGTAACCAGCGCCATGGTTTTGTCCATGTCGCGGCGCAGGCTGTCAAGTCTCGGTCCCAGGCTGTTGACCTGTCTCTCCACGTTTGAGAGTGCCGATTCCAGCACTTTCCATTGCGGAGAGTCGGTCTCCCAGCCAGGTTGTTGGGCCCGCATATGCGCCTTCACGTCCTTGATGTCGTTGAGGATGGTCTCCTGTGTCTCCCAGATCTTCTTGATTTCCCTGAAGGGTTCTGTTGTTTCGTATCCCAGCCAGCTTCTTACTGCCTGGGCCTCCTTCAGGGTCTCGGTGACCTCCGTCCTGGCTAGGTGCATTTGCTCCGTTAGGTTGTTGTGGAGAGGGACCGGGCCCTGTGGTTAGGGACCGTTAGCTTCCTTAGATTAGTCTAATTTTGTCCCTTAGTCGTGGCTTCATGTCGCGGCTGGGTTCGTTAGAATATAATAGGTAAAATCCTAACCCGCTCGACGGTTGACGGCGGGCCCCGCAGGGGGTGCCCTTACAGCCGTCCACTCCTCTCAGGCGCCATGTAGTGCTTGCATTTCTTCTGGGACAGAGTACCCTCTTCCCTACCCATCCGGTGTCACTGTAAAAGCCAATAGGGCTAACAGCATTAACCTCTTACTGCTAAAGGCACCCAAAACAACATAAACACACCAATACTGTCTAGGAACATAAACGTCATCCAGGCCAATCTACAGAAATCAAAACTGGCAACGGCGGAACTCCTTCAAGCGGCGAAGGACCGGAAGATCGATATTGCTTTAGTGCATGAGCCATACGTGGGCAGCGCGGGGGTAGTAAAACAATATATATAATACAGTGCACACTCCGACGCGTGAAACCAGTGAAGGCAGCAATAATGGTCTTCAGTGATCGACTGGAGGTAATTAATGACCACCAGATTGTGACTGAAAGGAAGGCAGCAGTCTTGCTGAAGGGGAACAGTCTTCAGATAGGATTGATCTCAATATACTTGGAAGGCGACCAGGACTTACAGCCTTACCTAGCAAGTATAAAAAACGCACACGGAAAACTAGCAGAAGCAACAAGAAACATAATAGTTGTAGGAGATACCAACGCATGGAGTCCCTGGTGGGGTAGCATCACCGAGGACTCAAGAGGAACTTTATACAGCGCGTTCCTAAACGAGATGGATCTTCACACACTGAACACCGGGAATACGCCAACATTTGAGACCATAAGGGGCGGATAGTATGTACGAGCATCATTGATGTGACTGCATGCAGCCGCCCTCTACTGGGACACATCGGAAAGTGGACCGTACACAGGAACATTACCACCTCCGACCATAACGCCATAACTTTCGCTCTGCAACACCAACGGGCACTAACCAAGCTAAAGCCCATAACGACGCGGAAGTACAACACCAGAAAGGCGAAATAGAAGGAATTCGGACCACTTTTCCAAAAACATCTGAAAAAAAAAAAATATCACACCCGCCACAATTAACAAAATAACAAATCCCGATGAACTATAATAGAAGAGGCCGTCAACACCTTCACCACCCTAATCCATAAAACCTGTGAAGATACCATCCCATGCCTAGGAAGAGAAATTCGCGACTTTCTACCACCTTGGTGGTCAAAGCCACTAGACCAGATGCGCAAAAAGGTACTTCAATACAAGAGGAGAATAAGGAACGCAGCCCCGAGCAGGAAGACACACGTGATTAACGAATACTTAAAAACCAAAGAGGAATACAAAGCTGAAGCAGAAAGAGCGCAAATGGAGAGCTGGATGGACTACTATTAGATTATTGGTTACTAATTAAAACGAGTACTTGTGAACACTTATTTATTCTCTTCGAGTTATTTAGTACAGCCATTTGCAAGAACACTTAGTAACAATAGACAAAAAAAAAATAGACCAATGCCATAGATAATTTTGCTACTTAATATGAAATAGTTAAATTTTCTTATATCTAATACTCCCACTAAAATTTAACTTTAACTATAAACAAAAAAAACAATCAACCAATGTCATATAAAATCTGATCTCTTAGTTATACAAAAGTTTGAGTAGGTAATGCTTTAGTTAAAATGTCTGCTAATTGACAATTACTTCGAACATAATTAATTTTGATTAAACCCAGCTCAACCCTTTCCCTTACAAACTTATATTTAATATCTATATGTTTTGTTCGCTTATGATAAACAGGATTATTAATTAATTTAATTGCACTCTGATTATCTATATTTAATGTTGTACAATCATAACTTTCACCTAAATCAGACAGTAACTGCTGTAACCACAATATCTCTTTAGCACTTTCACCAGCATCTACATACTCAGCTTCTGTGGTGGAAAGAGCAATAGTCTTTTGTTTCTGGCTAGACCATGTAATTGGTCCTCCATTCATCATAAACAAATATCCTGTAGTGGATTTACGTGTATCTATATCATTTGCAAAATCTGAATCTGAATATTCAACAAGACCATTACTTTCTCCACTATATTTAATACATAATTTTTTAGTTTTTATTAAATATCTAATTTTTTAGTTTTTATTAAATATCTAATTACAGGTTTAAGAGCATTAATATGCTGTGGACCATATCTGCTTAATACATTGACAGCAAATGAAATGTCTGGCCTTGAGGCAGAACTCAAAAACAGTAAGCAGCATATAGCTTCTTTATATGGAAAATTAATAACAATTTCATCTGAATTTTTTTGTAAGAATGACATTAACATCTGCTGGAGTGTTGACAGGATTTGCATTAATTATACAAAACTTATCAATAATTTGATTAACATAATTTTCTTGATGAATATATAAACTGTTATCAACACACTCTATTTGCATGCCCACAAAATATTTAAAGCTTAATTCTTTAATTTTAAAAGCTTGTTTTAAATATTCAATTATTTCTTTTATAAGTATTATTATTTCTTTTATATTTTATAATATTTATCTGAAGATATTACTAGGGCATCATCAACATAAATGATTAAAAATACTTTAGTTCCATTAAATAAACTTAAGTAAATACATTGATCAGCCTCAGATTGGACAAAACCATATTTAAGCAAGAATTCAGTAAATGTTTTGTTCCAGCACCTAGATGCCTGTTTTAAACCATACAAAGATTTATTCAATTTTAATACAAAATCACCTTTAATTGACAAATCTCAGGTATATCTATAAAAATATACTCTTCGAGAAAACCATTTAGAAATGCTAAATGTTAGTTTTTGCAGCAACAGAAAGTATAATTCTTATAGAATCATAACGAGTTGTTGGAGAGAATATTTCTTGATAATCAATATCCTTTATCTGATTAAAACCTCGTGCGCATGATCGAGCCTTATAGCGCTCAATTTGATTACTCTCATTCTTCTTTATGGTAAAAATCCACTTAGTAGTAAGAGTTCGTTGATCTTTATGAGCAGACAACTCTTCTTTGATAGCTTTAGACCATTCATTCTTTTGTGAATTATTTAGTGCTTCTGCTTATGTTCGAGGTAATGATAGCTCTGCAAGATTTACTTCATAATTTCTATTGGTGGACACGTGGTCTCAAATTTATTGTATGTACTGTTAAATCTTCCAGTTCTCTTGATGGTTCATAATCTGGGTCATCACTGTTACCCCCCTTACAACTAAGCAAGCTATCTTCACTCTCTGCTGAAAAACTGTCCACTAAAGTATCATCTGCATTGGATTCTTGTACATCACTTTTATTTATTTTTGTGATTTCTTCATCAATAATACTTATTTGAGCAATATTTTTCCTTGTACTTGGAATATAATGTTCATTAAATAATATATTTCTTGAGATTGTTATCTTTTTTGTATTTTTATCATACATTCTGTAGTTGATGTTGTCATAGCCAACAAGAATCATTTTCTTGCTTTTCTTCTCTAACTTTGTTCTTAATTGATCTGGAACGTGAACATAGCCAATACTACCAAACACCTTAACATGTCCTAATTGGGGTTTAATCCCATTCCACAATTCATAAGCTGTTGTATTTGGAGTCTGGGTAGAGGATGTTCTATTTAATATATATATAGCACATTGTACAGCTTCTGCCCACAGCTCCAATGGGACATCACGTGCATACAACATTGAACGTGCACTCTCCACTATAGTACGATTTTCCCATTCTACTCGACCATTTTGTTCTGGTGTAAATGGTGCAGTACGCTCATGAACTATCCCCTCTCTCTCTAAATACTCCATAAAAGCTTTATTTACATACTCTGTTCCATTGTCAGTATGTAGTGTTCTGACATTATGCAAAAACATGTTCTTAATCATTGCATTGTACTTTTAGAAGGTTTCTAAAACATCACTTTTATGCTTAATAAAATATACATGCCTGTAGCTTGTTGCAGCATCCTTAAAAATAAATATAAGAAATATCTCATTCCTTGAATAGATGAAATACTCATAGGTCTACAAACATCGCTGTAAACCAGGTCACCAGGCTGTAATTCTCCTCGCCCAGATTTTTGAAATGGCAACTTGCATTGTTTCCCATATGCACATGCTTCACATACAAAATTTACCCATAAGTCTCCGCCTTATTTAAGGGAAATGTTTGAATTTTTAGGAGCGCATACAAGTAGGTTGAGATCTACTGAGAATCTCACTTTAAGAATGCCTACATACACTAGTAAATTTTATGAGAACTCGTTTGTGGTACGAGCGATAAATCTTTGGAACGCCTTGCCACTTCCTATTAGACATTCCAAATCTTTTCGTATATTTAAAAAATCTATTAAAGAATATTATTTTAAGACCTGTTCTTTATGAAGACATTTACTTATTCCATTTCCTTAATATATTCGTAATTATATGACATCAACATATATTATATAGAATACATTATATATTACACTATAATATAAATATTTGTGTATTAAGTTTATGTATTAAGATTGTCAATTATTTTCAATCCGTTCACAATACTATTTGCACTCATGTTTTTAATTTGTTTTAAATGAATATATCCTAACCTTTCATGCCACATTTTCACATCACTTTCTACTATTTTGAACCAAGTTATATGTATCTGGAACCACTGTTTTTATATTCAACTTATATAAATTGTTTTCTTTAATATTTGCACTCATCACCACTTTATTATTTTTATAAATCAGGGCACTTGTGCCTTTCTTTACAATAGAATAGAATTTTCTTATTATCACTCCTTCAGAGAATAAGTTTCTTCTTAATCTTGGAACATACAACACATCATTCAGTTCACTAGTCTCCCACTGTTCTTTGACATACCTCTGTATCAATACTTTTCCAATGCCAGATACTTCGACAGATTGTTTATTTCCCAATGTCAATGACTTCTGGTTACATTCAGAGAGTTCCAAGAAGAAATCTTTTCTAAAAGTCATATGGGCAGAGGCACCACTTTCTAAAAACCAAGTATTCTCTTCAATATTATTTGAATTATTCTCCACATAAAAAGCTAACATATCTGCACCTTCTTGCTGAGGTTTTCTATTGTTGGATTTTCTTTTAGCATGACATTCTCTAGCAAAATGTCCTCGCTTGCCACAATTATAGCATTCAAATCTATGTTTATTTGACTTATTATTCTGATTTGTATGTCTCTCACTCGGTACATGTTTACTTTGATTTGACTTTGTTTGCCATCTTTTATTGATAACAAGGAGAGCTGTCTCCTGCTCCTCTTCACATGCTAAACTTGCTTCTTCATCTAATAAGCGTGCAGTTAGATTAACAATTGCGGCGACGTAGGGCGCTCGGCGCTCTCACCTGGGCCGGTCGACGCGGCTTCGAATTCTTGTTGTTGGCGTTGTGGACGTTCATTGTTGTCGTTTTAAATATTATTCTTGTGATGGGTGCGGGCAAAAAAGGCATTTGAAATCGATGTGTCGTGTGTACAAAAGTGAAAATAAATTCAAAGGTCGCACGCAGCCTAAAGTACAAAACTATTTGGAAGGCGACAATAGTTTCGATGGTGATCTGTACAGTCTTACGCCCGATGTTAATAATCAATCTTAATCCATAAATTGCTACCATAAATATATCGTTTGATATATCAATCTATTTTTTGAGTATTGCTTGCCAATAACCAATCAAGGTACTTCATTTTCAATCTTTAACGTCAATCTGTCTTTGGGAGGACAAACGGGAGATTAAGATTGAAGTTTTTATGAAAATGACAGCTTGTGTGTGCCAATAAACGATCTGTTCATTTTGACATTAGGTTCGATAGCAAATACGACAGCTTATTGCGATCCGAGACGTTTTGGGATTTACTTTATCATATTTTCGGATTGCAATATTGCATTTATACTTTATTTTGTTAAGAAGTTAAAAAAATATGTGGAGTGATATTTCTTCGAGTGATAGTAATGATAGTGTTATAAAGTTACTATAAGCCATTGCAAATATATGCAGTGAGCATATAAAAGTATATAAATAGAGCGCAGAAAAAATCTATAGGTTGAAGACAGAAGGTCCTTTAAGTAGAGAATAAATAGATTAACCGACTTGGTATTACATGGATCTCACAACTTTTTACGGTAGAAAGACTGAGCTGTGAGACTTGGGTTTTTTACAGGATGTTTTTGATGGCATCTCACTTCTTTTTGTAGAGTCCTACTTTTTGGTACCATCTACTTCTAACGAATTTTGTTAAAGGCTTTGTCTTATGATATTTTCTTATTTGTAAGACTACATACAAGTCTTCCTCTTTTTCTTTTCCGGTACTACTTCTTGAGCTTCAGCTACAGTTTTTCTCAAAGCCCACTCCCTGTCTCTATGGGTTTTTCTCGGAGGCTTTGATGTCACAAACAAACATTAAACATTAGGTTCATTATTAAATGTAATATATATTCTCTTAATTATTTTTGAATTTTCAGGATCAACCTTTACTTTTCGCACTATACGATAGACCCATTAACTAAACCGAGACTCACGTCAATGTTTCGCCTTAACATGACTTTTGCGCCTATTTTTATAATTATAGTCATAGAAGCATCGTCTTCATATTTCTTTATACATTCACGAGCTCTTTTTGTTAGGTATCTGGGACAATCAATGCTATCTATAGCTGTAAGTTTTATTTCAGGATGTGGGAGAGATCTGAGCATTGCAGTATTTAATTGTTGACACATATTTTTTGTAGGTAATAAGCAAACGGTATCATCAGGAAGTTTCGAGAGGTGTTCAATTATTTCAGTTAATCTGTTTTCATTTGAATCGGACTTGAGAGTTAATAATCTAGTCGAGAGTAAGTCGCGGTCTTTTTGTGTAGTCTTTTTGTGTACACCTAATCTAATTCTATTTAGCATTTCAACACAGTCAGAATCATTAATCTGCCGCATGTTAATTGTAAGTTCATCGTATGTAAATAGTTCAATCCACAGATTGGGCATACTGAGGGAACCTAGCAATTTGTTAGTTTCAGTAGTTGTCAGTCTTTCAAAAGGTGACTTTTCTCTTACCGGTGGAAGTTCTAAGAGATCCCCGAAAACTACAAGATGTTTCTTTCCAAACCACCCGTTCTGATCGTCACTTGTGTCGAATATCTCAGACAAGCGTAAATGAATATATGTTAAAGTAACATTGGATATCATCGACACTTCGTCTATGATAAACAACACTACTTCTTTCAAATCTGATCTCAAAACCTGGAGCACTTCATCAGAAAGTGGTTTGTACTTTGGTGTTTGCTTGTGTTCCACAGGCAGCTGCAATAGTCTATGTATAGTCAATCCATTCACATTGAATGCAGCTATGCCTGTTGGAGCACTAACTGCCACTTTTTTCTTTAAATGCATCTTAACCCAAACCTTTAGAGATTTTATTAAAAAGCTCTTACCCGTGCCACCAGTTCCGCTCACGAAACCGCGTAAAACGTCAGCGCTATTATCAGTAGTGTCCATTTTATTTGTGATCATATCGAAGACTCTTTTTTGATCGACATTCCGTTTTGCGATCATACTTTGAAGATCAGTCACTTCTTCTTCAGCCATATCGATTCTCTGAAAGTCGTCCATGGCATTTGCAGCTTCCACGGCTTCAAAGTCTAGAGGGTTTTTAGGACCATCGTCATCATCAGCAATTTCCCTATCTTCGTTTATCTCAGCAACTTCAGACTCTATCATTTTAAATGCCTTTTGTATCTTGTATCTTGACTCTATCATTGAATTGCCATAATTGACTCCTTCTTTTAATTCTTCTTTCGCCAAATTAAACGCCTCCGTGTAAGTTTCACACCCTATTTTAAGCTCATTTGAGGAACGCCTTAAATAAAAGAAGTAAAGAGAAAAAGTATTTCTCTGGTACCTGTTCTGCGTCGTAGAAATAGTGATTGATTAAATAGGGGTTAGCTCTTCTTTTCAGGAACTTTTTACTGACATTTATCTCGTAACACTCCACTTCAGAGGAGACTCGGCGTGTTTTCACAATATCGTAATTTTGAGCGAAACTGTACAAGTTTGTAGCCTCTAGTTCTTTAGGCCGTTTAGGATAGTGGTCATCGATCCAAGACTCGTTATAAATATCGGTGGACTCCGGTTCTAGCATCATTATATCAGATTTAGATCTTAGATTAACACGCCGGTTACGAAAGATGCTGACGTCCAGCCATCGAATTGTTGTGGTAGGATCTGTGCCGTACAAAGGAATACCTAATTGTCACTGGCTTCCAAAGAACCGCACTCTCTACTAGATAAAACTCTAAGGCCAATGTTAAATAGGCGGCTTAAAGGTTTCGTAGAGTTTATGTCTTGAAACATATCAGCAGCGTGAGTTTTCTCGCTCTTAGTGGTATATTTAGTGACGTAATCATTAAAAATAGCGGTTTTTTCGGCTACGTATTGTATGTCAGTATTGCCATTCCATGCTAGCAAAATCGCGGGATTATAATCATAAACCATAGACCATTCTTGTTTGCGTACAATATTGTAGTCTACTGTTAGACGACAATGTCTTTCTTGCAGCTATTGATTCTATTAAATCTCTAATAGTAAGTACTTCTGTGGCTGGGTGGGGGGATCCGAAACGACAAACTTTTACGAAACCTCTTCTTGTTTTCTTTTTCCGCATGCAATACTGATTATGTTTATGGGTGATATGACGTGACTCGTTGATAGAGCGTTGGTGAAAGATTCTTGTCCGGTATGGCACAAGTTACAGATTTTGTAATAAATGATGCAACCTGATCAAGCGAGGTCTCATGAAGTATGGGTCTTTTACCCATAACATTAAGTAAAAGTGTTGCGCTCCACGTGTCTGATATTCCCGCCTCCAGAAATAATGAATAACCTTTCCAAGCGGTTCATCCGTTGACATTATGAAGTCTAACATGGCTTTGAACTTAATGTCAATAAACCTGGAAGTGGAGACGGGATCTAAAGCAACCAATTCGCTAATACTCTTGCTAGCCATTTCTGGACTATTAACTGTCCTAAAGTACTCACCTAAGTCCTCCCACATCCATTCGGAAGGACTTATGGTAAGAAACCAGATTGCTGGCCCGTAGTGCTGAGTCATACAATTGACGTCATTCCTTGGCTTTTTCCAGAACTGTTCTGTATTTCGTAATCTACCAAATATTGCTGTTAAGTCACCTTCTAACTCATCTTTATTAAGCATCTCAAAATACTGTTCAACTGTAAGTTTTTGTTTTTGGTTAACGCAATTCATTTTATAGAAAATGCCAGAATTTATTTGACATATATTAGCATCATTAAGGAGAAAAAATAAATATTGTTGATTAAGGCGGAATTTCGAGTGTTTTGACATTAATCTTGCTTTAATATACTCACTTGATGTTAGCTTTCGCTGCCGATCATAAAATTGACCATATTTTCCTTCAATATAAAGATCAGGAAAGCACTTTACATCTAAATCCTTATCTCTGGAATCAACTGGAGCAGCGTTGACTTTCAGCATTTGATAGAGTTCATACATATATACATAGGAGCGTTTCTCCTCCTTTCATGCAAGGGGTAAATAGTGTATTGTTCATAGTCCGCCTTTTTTTTCTGATGTAACTTGTGTTAGTACCCCACCGTTTCCTTCTACAACGTTATCTACTTGAGATTCTAATTGGCCTACGATATGATGAATATTGTCCTCTTCGTTAATATAATCAATCAATTGTTGAAGTGAATGCGGCAGTTGTATTCGAGAGTAAAGAGCATTAACACCTTTTAAATATTGTAAGGCTTGGTAAACCTTGTTAATATCTACAATATCCTCCCACACTATTTAAGATTTTGTTGGCGTACCTCATACCAGAATAAACATTTCAGGGTTAGCGATAGGGTGTTCTGGTCTAGGCAGCTTTTTCAAAGTTTCTTCAATCGGCAGAGGAAGGTGGAAAGTTCGGCCTTTTACTTTTTTCACCATGTTCCTATTAGGTAAATGTTTGTTAGCAACGGGATTCATTAGCATTACCACCTGAAATGCTTTGGCGCGTTGAATTAATATCTTCTCATAGTCATTTATCTCGGTTATCTGTGGTGGAGCAGTACTAACGTATAGGTCATTTAGAACACAAGCTGCTGGCAGTTGATTTGCTCTATTTTTTTGTAAGCACGAGTGACATATGTACGGGCTGTGATCTAGATTGTTGGTTTTATAATAGTCGAGAAGATTACTCCAAATACTAGTGTCTATAGCTTTTCTTAATCTGTTCAGAGATGAAATATCTCTTTAATAACAAAGTTTTATACATGATGCACTCTAGCTTTGGAGTTTCAAGATACTTTAGTTTTAGAGATTTGAACGCAACTTTATGCTTATCTATGATCTCATCCTCTACAATTTCTTGTGACTCTTCATTTTCCACTACCATACTTCCAATTTTTTGTTGTTTTCCGTGTTCTTTTATTTTTAATTTTTCCAATGATTCATCAATATCTTTTAAAATGTTAAAAATACTCTGTACTAGATAAATTTATCTTGTAATTGTTCTTAGGCGAGGAAAATGCGCTTTGATAGTGTTAATATAATTTAAATACTCAAATATGTTTCCTTTTTCAATTAATGTGTAATACTGAGCTGCACTTTTGTTTACCAAGCTTTGGAAAATGTTTGTTAACCGTATGATTACGTTCTCATCTAGTGCACACAGATCATTACAAGACCAAACTAAACTATGGCCATGCGTTTTTACATTCCCAGAGACAACTTTACCTGTATCGTCAATTTCGATAGCTTTGTCCTGGTTTTGTAATAAACTGTAAGGTGATCCTGCGTAATATGGCTCTTGATTACTTCTATGTTTTGGTTTTCCAATAAAACATTAGAATTTGTCATTTAAAGAACTATCTGGAGGGTAAGAATTTAGTTTTTCTAACGATACTTTAAATTTATCTTTCAATTTATCAATAGTTTTATTAAAGTTTCCTAAAGTTTGCTGCCTGTTATGGACTGCCCATTTGATTAGTTTCTCCGCTTCTAATCTGTCCTTAATTTTATTTGTTAGCGCTTGTAAATTTTATATTTTTTAGTCGAGATTGTAATTTTTTGTTTGATGTTTTCTTTTGGACAGCTTCACGGTTAACATCCGGGTGGGAAACAGTGTAACGTAACACCGTTTCTCGATAAACTTCAGGATGAGAAGCAGTGTAACGCGACACTGCTTCTCGGTGAACTTCTGGGTGAGAAGCAGTGTAACGCGACACTGCTTCTCGGTGAAATTCAGGATGAGAAGCAGAGTAACGCGACACCGCTTCTGGGTGAACTTCAGGATGAGAAGCAGAGTAACGAGACATTGCTTCTCGGTGAACTTCGGCGGTAACGACCCGCCGCTTCTTTAATTTGTTGAGAACGGGAGAGCGACGAAGTTTTAGGTCTTCCTATAACCTTTTTAGGTCTTCTCCCCTTTTTAGGCAAGTTTGTATTATTTTTATTCATATTATCATCATTCGGAGGCGCTTCTGGAAGGAGCACTTCCTGAGGCACTTCTGGAAGGAGCACTTCATAATGGCCGCCTAAGTAACTACCAGAAAATCGTAAACGTTTCACCGGATTTCCATAATCACCACCGAATGATCCTCTCAAATGGCCGTTTTCGTAAACCTCGAAAGCGTACGGATACAAATCTGCGGCAGCCATAAGTTCAGACACGGAGCCAGAGGTAGTTGTTTTTACCATTGCCGTCGAGTACTGATGGGTGTTAATGTAGGGGTCTCCGTACTCGTCACAAGTATACACTTTGAACTCGTCCCAATGCGCTACCACATACTCCACTATAGCAAGTGTAATCTCATACGACGACTCAGTATTCCCATACATAGAGAATGACAAAGAATGAAATAAACACGAACCATCACCAGGTATACGGACAATCCGGTGTGGGCATGGATGGTCATTCACATACAGTATTTCCGAATCCATTGCGACTACTAGTACTGGTAGATATGCAAGATGTAAGAATACAATTCATACTTAAACGTATCCAAGCAACGTCCAAATCGTTAGCAACATGTATACTAATAAGTAAGCCTACCAATCGTCAATGTATAATGGAAATTATAATCTAAAATCGCAAACTAACGTATTTATGGTTTCCAGGAAGGCTTTGATCGCCTTCTCCTGACTGCTGGGTCGATTCGGCGAGAGGGCGCTTGCGTGTGGTGGAGGAGTGGTGTTTTTTGGAGTGACCATTTTGAGCATGGTTGTCGCTACTGGCATCGTCAGAGTATCGTGTGTTGTTGTTGATGTATTGTTGTTTGTTTTTGTGGTCCATTTTCTGTTAGAGTCGCTCGGATCCACTGGGCTGGGGTGTATATTTGTGGTAGACGATCCTTCTTTGGGGGAGGATAGGTCGTTCCGAGCTTTTAGGAAGCTCAGGTCCTCCCCCCTCTCCTCGTAGACTGTTAAGCTGTGGTGTTCTGAGGCTTTGACGCAGCCATAGTAGTCCGCTATAGCGGCTTTTTCTATGTCTAGCGTCATTGCGTCAATGCTTATAGTTTTTGATTCGCCTACATTTGCCCCTTCTCCTAATCTGAAGAGCAGTGAGTTTGCCTGTGCAAATGGAGACTCCCCCTCCCATTCGAGTACTACTTTTTTTTTTTTTTGGAATCAAAGGGATCACAAAACAGATTTACAATAAGTCTTAAATCTAAGGTATAGTTACAAAGTTAATAATTGTAGACCCAATATCAGTGATCACATGAACGATATACGATCAGAAACGCAGTGTAGATAACATATATACAAGAAAATTAAAATAAACTATAAAATTTTTAATTTTATGCTATTTAGGGTTGGTATATAACATAAAGCCAATATTTTTACTTAGACAAGCTAGGAAATAAGAGGATCAGTCACCTGACCGCCCTACGGTAGCTAATTCCTTGGGTTCAGATTTTAAAGTATCTGCAGTCAAGTGACTGTGATTTGAATATTTTTATGTTTGAGAATATCTATTATTGCTCTCATAAAGATACCAGCTTGCCAGCCTAAAATATCTATGTCATTAAAATTAAAATTATATAATTCGAGCATGCGGCGAATTGGTGCCCTAACCACCAGCATTAGTTCTACATATGGAAGTTGCAAAAAGTTTATGTTGACGAGTAGTTATATAATCGATATAAATCTATACAATCATATTTATTATGACATATGTCGTAAAATAACATAGTGCTGAGCTGTATACGTCTAGAGGCTAAATTTAGTAAATCATATTTGTCTAACAACAAATCATAAGGTAACTGACTATGAGTACATTTATAATGTATACATTTTAAGAACTTCT
>DWLH01000932.1:0-15372 GCA_018249795.1 Heliconius telesiphe telesiphe
AATTAAGCAATACGTTCACATCGCATTGTCCAACATTGTATGCGGTTGATGGAACTTTTTATACTAGCACCTCTATAGGAAGATTTTTGCATAATTTAAAATTATTTTATAATAATTATTGATGTAAAAATTATGTATAAATATTAATAATAATTTTAAATTATTTTTTTGAGGCCGTCGTGGCACAAGAGTAAACACACTTGTAGGTTCGACCCCACTCAAGGGAATTAATTATTATTTATTAATACTTTCATTTCTTAACTCTGGCACCAAGGCAAAAACACGGCGTTAAGTTCTGCCACTCAACACGCAACGCCTCGAAAAATTTGGCGTAAAGCGGAGGACAGAGTGGCTTGACACTAGGTTTCCTCTATCTATATACTATGGAAAAAAAACGGAATTCTACATCTCTCATCATTCTACATCATAGTTTAAATAAACAATGTTTCAGGCGGTTACTAGTTTTACTATAAAATTCAAACAGAAATCGAACTCGCAACCATCACATGTGTAATCAGATACTTCTAGCCATCACATAATACTTTTTGATTGTGATTATCATTGCGTCAAGACAAAAAAGTCCATTAGCCGTCTTTGATGCTGTTACTTTTTCATCTCTAGCTTTATCTTTAGGCCTTAGTGGCGCAGCGGCACTGCGTCTAGTTATAAATGTGATGGTTATTGGTTCGATTTCCACTCAGAGCAATAACAATACCAGAGCGCGGTAACAAATCAGTAATCCGCCATTCATTACGCGATGTCCTATGATGTATATTAGGCGTGGAAAACGGAGTCTTCACTCTATGTTACCTTTGCCTACATTTTTTATTTAATTTTTTTAAAATATTATTCACATATTGTGAGCAAAGAAAAATATTGAGCAACGTGTAAAAGTTTATTATACGTAGCTAGAATCGAACCAGCGCCTCTTAAAAGTTACGAAGCGACTTACATTTATATTTCCATTTCTTCGCTCTGGTGTCGAGGCAAAGCGCGGCGTTGAGTTCTGCCACTCAACACGCTGTGCCTCCGGAATTCCGCAGAAAGTGGGGAACGGAGTGTTTTAACATTATGTTCCCTCTGCCTACCCTGCTGTGTGCGGGAAAAAAAAAATATTTCGAATAAAAATAATCAACAAACTTGCTCTCTAGTTTTTTACTCTACTTTAGTAAATTCCCCGTATAGTATAGTAAGCTGTATAGAAACCAGTGACCTTACATAGAAGATAATCAAAAAGGGATTGACCGAGTTATTCGAGACTGTACTTGAAGGGATTCAGCTGTTACATAGTACGAAACGCTATTTCTATAGTCGAGCGTGGGTATTCGTATAAACCTTGGTGTTATTGGTGTGTATGTGGATATCATGGTTGTATGTTCAAATCCCGCTTGGGAGAATATTTATATTTGAACCTAAATACAACACAAATTATTTTTTTATTTTGAACCTGTACTTCCTGGGGTTAGCGCGTTCAAACAACCAAACTCTTCAGCTTTTTAACATTAGTATGGATATACAACTGTACCGTTACTGAGTGACTGGATTTAGAAAGTTAAAATTTTGCATGTAAGTTACTCGAGGAGTGTTAGGGAAAAGTCAGAGAGCATTTCTCGACATTTCTACAGAAACCGGAGAAAACAGGATATTCCATGCTACGTTCCACGCCAACAACATTACAAACGACGACTACATTCTTATAAGGTATAGCACAAAAGGTCCCTGTAGTTACATACTAAAAAATGTGATAAAATACACGACTTCCTCAAAGATAACACACCTTGGGTATAACTTGATCGCCTCGAGGTCATTTCCACCGTCGAAATACTTGTAACACATTGACTTTAATAAAATAAAACAAAAGAAAAACAAACACTTGTCAAATTGAGTTTTCTTTTTCCATTGACAAAGGCATTTTTTAGATTCTGATTTTTCAGATTTTTTTTTTCTATTCAAAAAAAATGTAGTAACATTTTATCGTGCACTAAAAAGTGCAACTACATATAGCTATAAGCGGTATACACTATGAGGAGGAAAAAAACAACACTCAATTTAGTAAAACCCAATTTAGTATATTAAGAAATTAAAAAGCTCTCAAGAATATCAAAGTGGATCAGTGACGAGCGAGCCACAGCTGCACTCCAATTACAGTGACAGGAAGAAAATTTGACTTAAATTAGGAAGTTCACCTCTTTCAGTAAGCAGTTTTGAGACTTATGTACAACATGTGTGCCAGTCGCTGTCTGTCATTATGTTTGCGTGGACTTTAAGATTTGTTTTCAGCTTTCGCTGTATCCCGCACATAGAAGAATAGGCAGGGTTATATATGAAGGTTAGGAATACTAAGTTCCCAGGTTGGGAACCTAGCATTAAGACTCTCCGTTCGAAATTAGACACTCCCGTTTTCCACTTTCCGCCTTTTGTGTGTAGAGTGGCGGAAGAAGGCTCTAGTAACAAGACAAAGCGCGGCGTTGAGTTTCGCCCCTCAACACGCAATTAGAAATTGGATAGAAATGGGGAACAGGATGCAAAGTGAATCTAAGAAACGACAGAAAATATCATTTAAGTTAAAGCATAAAGAAGAAAAATCTTACCTTCCATATAACATAATACATAATTAAATAATCGATGCGTCTAATACTGTGTCGCGTACAAAATCCGATTTGTTCAAGATAGGTATAGGTACGCACGTCACAGATACGTATAGCAACAAATGTACGAGTACTCTTTGTTTTTTTTTTCTCTTTTAGGGTTCCGTAAATCATGAGGAAAAATCGAAACCATATAAGGGTAACTTTGTACTCCATCTATCCGTCTATCAAGAACGTTTATCTCAAGATCACGTAGAGGTATCAAACTGAAATCATTTCGTGTGAAATTCACCACGTAATTAATATCTATAGAGTACTTCCTGTGGACCTACATAGTCAAGTCTAATATCCCAGGGCCCCCAAACCAACGTCATTTTAGCAAAGTTGAAATTTTGAGGACTATTTAGTTTAATATGTAGTTAAGACAGTATGCGTACGTACTAACTTGAAAGTGGGGGGCCCTTTCAGAGGTAGCGCCAAATAAAGGTACATCTCTGTCTGGGAGGATGTCTGTACCTTCAGATCTCGAAATAGTCTGTAATTAATATATTTAAAATTAAAGCTTGCTAATATAACGTATAATATATATATATATATATATATATATATATATATATATATATATATATATATATATATATATATATATATATATATAGTAGTAGGTGAAAGTGTACCTTAAATTGGCGCTACCTCTGAAAGGGCCCTACTTTCAAGTTAGTATGTACGCAATATTTTTTGACTTCCAACTAGGTTGATATCACCCTAAGCGTATTTTTATTATATTACACTAAGCAGTTATTTTATAGAGTTAGTGTTTTACGGTCGACAGTTCGAGTCCATGAAAGAATACTTTTTATTGCTGATTTGTTTTCGCCTTTTTGACCGAATTTGAAATGAGAGATTATCAGTTTGTTTAGGGCCCGTCGTGGCGCAGGGACACAAGCGTGCGAATGTAATGCGACAGGTTGCGGGTCCGATTACCACTCAGAAAATAAAATATTTTATATTTTCCTTTCCTAGCTATGGTAACGAGGCAAAGAGCAGCGTTAAGTTCCGCCACTCAACAGGCATTGCCTCCAGAATTCGGTGGAAGGTGAGGGACGACAGTATTTAAATGAGAACGGAGTGGTAGACCACTAGGTTCCTATGTTCCCTCTGCCTACCTTGCTATGTGCGGGATACAGCGTGTAACTAAAAAAATCAGTTTGTTCGATTTGCACGATGATATAATTAGCATAGAATACCCACTGAAAGTTCACGGTGCTCGACCGGTGGTGATCGACCTCCACTGGCCATAAAACACGGGAATCTACATACTATCCTCAGTGACCAACAGTGGGCAATATAAGATTTTAAATTGAGTTTTACTTTTTATAGCTTCATGCTGTATTCCGCATATAGACAACGGGCACCTAGCAGTCACACCTTTGTGCCATGACTGCCGTTTTTTCTTAATTCTGTAAAACATATTATCGTGTGTTTACCCGCCAATAGGGGAAAATACTACCGAAAACTGAATATGTCATATATTCAATACATTTACAATGTATTGAATATATGAATAAGCAAACGAAGCCGTGAACTAGTTAAGAATAAATCCATTTTATATAATGTAAGGGAAAGAAGTTAAAAAATCACTCAAACATGCTCTCGCGGGATCTATAAGTGGTTAATATTTCATATTATGAATTTTATTTACTTTAAGTTATTTTATAAGTGACACTTAAACGTATCCGTCCTATGGGAATAATGGAAATAAGAGTTTATTTTTATTTTGAAATATATACATAAAAATGACTCAGTGTTTTGTTTAAAAAGGTAAGGCAATGTTTTTTTTTATCTTGTAGCAACTTCTATTATACTGGCGTAAACCTACGAGGAGACGCAAGGCCCGTTGCTTTTGTTGGTTTTTTTTATTTTTTGTAATTTTTCCTAAGGGATAATCGAACTCCCAACCGTCACGCCTACAGTCAAACGCATTACACATATACAATTTTTTTTTAGCTTATAGCAGTATAGGCAGAGGCAACCTGAAAGAGAACCTAGTGTTATGACACTCCGTTCCCATTAAGACACTTCCATTCCCCACTTTCCACCGAATTCTGGGCGGAAAGTGGCAATGCGTGTTGAGTGGCGGATCTCGACGCCGCAATGATATACAAAATAATATTGTTAAAGAAAACTAGACAACACAGTACAACGGCTATGATTAGCTAAGTGGAAAAAATAATAAGCTACTGTACGTACACATTGTTATTCCAGATTAAAAATTCTTTTCATGTCATATTTTTTATGGCATATTTTTTTTATTAAAACTATATTGTGAGACAGAGACATCTTCGAGAGGCTGTCGCGGCACAGCAACTGACTGTAAACACAACGGTTTAGGGGTCAAATCCCATACAGAGGATTTTTTTTTCATATCTAGGCTTTGATAACAAGAGAAAGCGCGCTAATAAGTTTCACCACTCAACACGCAATATCTCTAAAACTGCGCGGTGCGTGGGGAACGGAGTCTCTCAACACTAGGTTCCCTCTATATACCCCGCTATAAGCAGGGTACAGCGTGAAGCTTAAAAATATAAAAAAGAATCAATTATATTAAAAGAAAACACATTTTTAATAACAAAGTAAACTCAGTACGTTTCTAAGCGTTTTAGTCTGTTGAATTATTACAAAGCCCCATTGTCCTCTAGCCGACCTACATGGGAATACTAGATTACTAGATTTAACACATTTTCTACATGATGAATGCCCGTTTGAAATTATATTTTATATTAAAAAAACATTGCTTGTGTTTGTTTTTTTTTATTCGTTTACACGATTGTAGTTGTAGTATCTATCTTACGCTGGGGCCATCGCATTTGCAGCCACTAACTGTGCCACTAAGCAACGACGGTCTCAGTTTTTTTTGATCCCCCTCAAAGCAGTATAGGCAGAGGGAACCTGGAAACCTAGTGTTAAGACACTCCGTTCTCATTACACTTCCGTTCCCTTTACCAGACCACTTTGCCCCGTTACCAGAGCAAAGAAAATGAAAATATTAAATATTAAATTTCGTCGAGTAGGAATCGAATTCACACTCCTGCGCCACGGATGGAGTCCACCTAAACTAGTGACGAATGATATGACAATTAATTAGTTTTCATTTCCCGCTCTGTTATCCTGGGACCACACTAACGGGAAGTATCGTTAATTATTATGATAATGGACGTTTGTAGCCACGATTTAACACGATAACAACATTTATATTACCATTTGACGTTACGCGATCGAAAACGGAGTCAAAAACCGAGCGGTGCGTGTAGAAAGGAGTGTTTTAACATAAAGTTACTTCTGCATATCATGCTTTATACGAGGTACAGCGTAAATCTAAAAAAATATTTATTTTTCTATACGTCGAGATGTATCTTACAGTATGTCTCTCTTGGGATGTGTTAAAACAAAAGAGCAACAAAACCTATTTTTCTTATATATCGAATGCTATAAAATTTACTTTAGAAAACTTCAAGCGGTCGTATTTTACGCGTTGGTTGCGGCTTCAATCCCAGAGGTCTCGTATATACAATATATAAGAGTTTCGCTGATCTGTTCATCTAAAGCGGGGCGATTTATTAAAAATAATGAATGAAAAATATATGTTAAATGTAAGCGAGGCAACGAAATTACCCCGCGTCATAATCAAACTCACAACCGCCGTATCAGACATTGTAACACCGCGCCACGACGGCCTCAAGAGATACTTTTAAGAGATTAAAATAAAGTAAATACATTTTCGCAATATATTTAAAAAACATTTCATACACATGAATAATAATTTCATACACTTTAAAATTTTATCCTTCCATCTTCATGTAGAGGTGGATTGAAGTACCTATTACGGAAAAATATTCATATATAAAATTGTGACGTTTCACGAAACGGTACGCATCCAAAACAATGTCAGCAATTTGGACATTAAGTGGGTGGCGCAGAAAGCGGACCGCGTATACCGCGTGGGTAGGCATTGGAGATTTAGTGTCAAGTCACTCCGCTCCCCACTCAACGATTCCCAATTTCACAGACATATTTAGAGCCTGCACACAATATCGCAAATTCGGACGGCAAATGGAGAACGGTTCTCTGTTCTGTTATACTCTGTTCTCCACGGAGTGTTTGACACTAGTTTTTTTTGCTTCCCGCTATATCCCGCATTTAGAACGGATTGTCTATATCTCAATGACGTTATCGGGAATACGAAAAACTAACTTAAAAGCAGATTAAAGAAACATTTCTTGAAAGTTTAATTGCAAAACTATTGCTAACTAAACTGCTGTTTTTATTCTTTAATGTCTTTTTTATATCTTATCTACCTTACATTATAGTTTAAGACCCGTAGTAGCTAGTCTCCTTGCATTAAAAAATATATGTATTTATCCCTAGCTGGCAAACCGAACGGTGCGCGAAGCGCTACGGCCTCTACAGGCCTCTTTCGCCTCATTTACTGTAAACCAAATGCCAAATGTACAGCTGTGGTTTATTTTATATTTTTTTGAGCTTCACGCTGTAACCCGCACATATCAGGGCAGGAAGAGGGAATCTAGGAACCTAGTGTTAAGACACTGTGTTTCCCACTTTCCACCTAATTGTGAAGGAATTGCGCGTTGAGTAGCGGAACGCAAAGCCGCTCTTTGCCTTGATACCAAAGAAAAGAAATTAAAATAATAAATATTTCATTTCCTAGAATGGAAACCGGACCCACAACCTGTCGCGTTTACAATCGCACGCTTCTGCCCCTGCGCCTAGACTGTCCTCAATATTATTATTTCAAGAAATAGAAATAATAAATTAAATAATAAAATTAAGTAATTTGTTTCAACGACACACAAATACAAAAGACTTACAATGGGTACAGACAGACAGACTATTATAAAAAGAATATTACAAAAATATGAAACTTCTTTTGATTCCACCGCTTTGCTGTCACGCTTAAATGAAAAATGCTCGACGTGAAACGAGGCAGACGCAATATAGACATTTACAAAAAAAATATTTTTTACTTTACTAAATAGCGTATAAAAGTTTGTCCTAGCCCCCCAAACTATTCACATATTGGTGTTTGTTTTTCTGCTTGACACTTCATCCCCAACACAGCAGGGTACGAAGGCTAAATCTATCTCTAATTTCAAGACATTCCACTTTTCATATGATTCGTATGAGCGATATCCGACACATTGTGTGTTTATTTATTTATATATTTTAATCACTTTTCTTTTTTTTTTTTTATGGATAGGCAAACGAGCGTGCGGGTCACCTGATGGTAAGTGATCACCGCCGCCCACGACCCCATGCAACACCAGAGGAGCTACAGGTGCGTTGCCTGCCTTTAAGGTGTGTTGGGTACCGGATCCCGGCATTACCTGATGCGAAACGCAGTGACAAGCCACTACTTCACGCCGGTTTTAAATGCCGGGGGTGGTAATGATCCGGTCGTGTTGCCATTGCTGGCGACGTGACTCTACCACACGTACTTTAGTCGCCTCTTACGACACCACCAGTACCAGGATGATCCTATTCTAGGCCGGGATCACACGGCCAAATTGAAAAAAATTTAATCACTGAATCCCGCACATACGCACTCAGGATAGGCAGAGGGAACCTGGTAATCTAGTGTTAAGACACTCCATTCCCCACTTTCCGCTTAATTCTGAAGGCATTGCGTGTGGAGTGACGGAACTCAACGCCGCGCTTTACTTCGTTACCAGAGCGAAGAAATAAATAATAAATATTTCATATCGTCGAGTGGTAATCGGGGCCACAACTTATCATGTCTACAATCGCAAGCCTCTGCCCTTGCGCCACGGCGGCCGCCACTTATACAGTTAGGAACACAATATTATCACTCACATAGTCATAAGCATGACGTTGAGTTCCGTTACTCAACAAGGAATGTCTTGAAAATTAGACAGTGCATGGGGACGTTTACGTGTTTTAATCGCCGTCCAATTTAATGAAATCCACTCCTGTAATAATATTTAATATTTCTTCAGATAATTTTGATTTCTAACTATTTTTAGAAGTGGTAGGTGATTAATGATATAACACAGAAAATAATGTACAAAAAAAAAGCTTTTGGTGATGAGTCTAGCGATCTAACAATAGGATAATCAACGCTATCCTACCATCTGTACCTATTGGAAATGTCTCATGTCTCTTCTCTTGTGTTTCCAGCACCAGCTTCGAGATTCTTTAGGTTTTTTAGGACCTTTAGGACCTGTAGGACTGGCACTAATCTTTTTTTTAACTAATTTACGTGACAATTCTACTGCGTTGATAGTGGCTTATTTGAATAAATAATATTTTGATTTCGATTTACGGACATATTTGGACATTATTTGACATTCTTCTGAAACTCCCGAAACTCCATACCACAATGGAAGATAAACAAAGTAGATACTCGACTTATGAAACGATTCTCTTTTAAAAACAAACAGATTAAACTTTTTTAATTAAACGCTTTGCTCAAAATGTAAGGAAAGTGGGTAGAAATTAATTTGTATCGCAAATATTTAAAAACTCACAATTATTTTACATGGAATGCTATTTTGGAAGGTGTTTGAATGAAAGTAATAATTGTGGGTTCCTCAATTATGTGGGAATTTAACACGTACCTACTTTGGTTGATTTCCAGTCAGGGAAGTGAATAATTTTTATTTCCCCTCTCTGGTACCGCATCGAGTTTCGTCGCTTATCACGCCATATCCCGAAAATAGAGTGGTGCGTGGGAAATGGAGTGTTTTAACACTAAGTGCCTCTGCCTACCCTGCTATATGCGGGATACAGCGTGAAGCTGCTTTTTTTATATTTAATGGTCAATTGTCACATCGTCATCATCAGCCAATACATATTAAAAAAAAACTATTGCACATTAAAATTTTATCCACATATCTGGACAGTTTAATCTTTCTCCCAACGCCAACGCTTAAGAGTTCTCATAAGTCTAACTTCAAAGCGTAGCTCAAAGGGGTTTCAAAGTGTATCACACGAGTATATTTGCAAAAAGTGTTATCTTGTACAGATTTAGCTCTTTTAAACATTTTATTATGGGTAGAAATTTAATAGAAGATTTTGTGGTAGATTTGAATAGGTATATCTATATTTAAAACCTTTTCGTTATTGAGTGACTGGCTAAACTACTGGTAATAGAAAATTGATAGCCGGATAAGCACACTGGAAAGCTGCACTGGCATTAATTGTTTTTAATATAATAAATATGTAAATAAATACAAAAATAATTGAGCAATAGCGACACACCAAACTTTTTGTTCCTAACCCTTACAGTAACGGAATTATGAAGTAACAACTCTTAACGTTAAAGTTTATTTTCTCGGTGTCTATTGAAGATATCTTGATGAAATTAAAACTGAATATGGCTATCTATAAGTTAATTATTATATATTTTTAGTGAATTTTGGAATATTATAAATTATAAAAAAAATATATATATTTTTGAGGGTTTTGATATACTATCCAGTGACTTCACACCTACCAATATATATATTATATATATATATATATATATATATATATATATATATAATATGTACATATACATTAATAGCAATCTATACTTCAAGTTACAAAAAAACCAAATAATTAAACATATCTTAAAATAGTAAAAACCATCGCGAGTAGGTACGTGCAGGCGTTTATAAAACTAGTATGGAGATGTGTCTGCCAATTAGAGATTAACACGTAAACTTTTTATGATAATTTTGAGTGTTATTATCACTCCTCAGAGCTTAAAACAAACTGTCAAATTAAACTAAGTTTCGGTCGCAATATAAGTTGGAGCTTCGTTCTTGTTATTGCCGTTTATTAAACATTTACTTTAATAGCTTAACATTTTTCCCGATTGCTGAGTAAGGGTTATGTTTTTCGCGTGAATCTTGTATGTATGTATGTATGTAATATTCTTTATTACCTAATATCTCCAGAACTGCTGATCGAATTTATATAATTGAGGTATCATCAGATTCAACAGGCCAAGTGTTAAATAGGTGACGTTAGAAAAAATAAAACATGGTGGCGGTGCGACGCACTTGTACTTAGTGAAAAAATATTCTATTTTTTTCAAATATTGCAACATGGGTATCAAATTAAAGGGCTTAATACAAGGATTTTAAAAATATATACATATCATGATTATCGAACCAATGAGTGACGAAAGAATGGCAAAAAAGATTTATGATGGAAAAGTGAGTGGTAAGAGAGGTAGGAGGAGACCTCGGTTGAGCTTCGAAAACACAATATCAAAGACACTGGGGGAAGGTCATGTAAAAAGCATGAGGACCCCTCGGAGGGCATGTATGAAGAGGTTGATGACAGTGGACGAGGCGAAAGAGATATGTAGAGACCGTAGCGTTTGGCGCTCCGTTCTCTTTGACTACTCCACTAGGGATAAAGCTTGAAGTTAAGTTAAATTATGATCATCATTACCGTAATACGAATTAAAATAATAATTATTAAAAACAAAAAATCCGACTGCTTAAAACTAAAAAGAAAAAAACAAGCTCAGTGATCATTATTAACAAGTACCAACACACAACAGTAATAATATCAACAAGGGTCAAATAAGGTGAACAATGAGTTTGATTCCTATTAGGAGGAATAATTATTTTAATATTTTTTGTTCCATTTTCCAGCTCTAGTTAAAAAAAAATCTGTTTTAAGTTTTTGCATGGCCTCAAGAATTCGACGGAAAGTGGGGAACGGAGTATCTTAACACTAGTTTCCCTGCCTACCCTACCTTTGGGCGGAGAGATTTTTTAAAGCTTCACGCAAAAAAATCTTTAGATATTTTATATTAAATGTAAATTAGTTAACAAAGATCCATATATATTGGATTCTTTAGGTTCTTGATTTTTTATGGTTGAGCCTGAAAAGAAAATATCGGATTGTTATACGATCCCTTTGACTGTCTTTCCGTCTGTCAAAATCATTTTTATTAAAATCATGTGGAAATATCAAGATGAAATTAATATCAAATATCCATGTAAGCATCCCCTTGGAACACGGAAAAAAATTACGTTATAAATTATTATAAATAAATAAATAAACGTGTTGAGTGGTGGGACTCAACGCCGCGCTTTGCTTCGTTACCAAAGCGAGGTAATATAAATATTCAATATTTCATTTCGTCGAGTGGGCATTGAACCTACAACTAGTCGAGTTTTCAGTCGCACGCTCCTGTGCCACGACTGGCTTCAAATAAATAGAATGGCTACCTATCCTATATATCTTTGGCAGTCTACAGGCAATTGCCTATTGACGTTGAGAATGAAACCTAGACGGTGTAAACGTGACCTGTGTGATAAAACTCTATACAAAAGTCCGGATAAGGTGAGCGTAAGTTATGTTTATTAATATTTTTTGTCATATACATATCGTTTAATTTACATAGGACCATAAAATTATGCAAATATTAATTGTGAAATCTCTATACAGATAAAAATCTTTCTTTGCTGTATGACGCCAGGCAACGCTCACGCTCACACCAAAACTACGTGGCGTAGGACGTTGACATTTGACATTGTACATCGTTAAGGTACGAATAGACTACGACACTATACATTGCACACTCAGTGTATACAGCGCGTGTCTCTAATTACAAAAATTATAGCAACACAATAATAAATGTCGCATCAGCCGCTACACTGTGTAAACACGCTATGTCCAAGTGTCAAGTGTAGTTGCTCTCTTGAATATAGTCCAAACGCTGTAGCAAATTAAACTACACGTTCTTATCGCACCACGTCGTTATATAATACAAATAGGTATTACCAGCGGCCTCGCCCCCGTGGTCATATGGAAATAACTAAGAATTGTGTATGACATATGGTACATTCTAGGCAAGAGCTACTGGCCTATAACTCCATCGAAATGAAATATGAATATGTTTGGGTGAGCGGGCTAATCTCAAAGACTGAAAAAAAATATGATAAATATTTAAATGATATGCTTGATTGTTTAATGAGGAAGACTATGTCATATTATATAAAACTAATCGTTTCTATCTAACTCAATGAATCTGCGATCAGATTTGTGTCGCACTCAGATTGTGTCATGTGTCATACACAACGATTACTCATTTCCATTTGACCACGGAAGAGAAGCAATGCGTAAAAGCTAGTTTATAATATAAAACACTCCTTTATGCAGAATTTCAATTTACAATCACCCAGTATTATCTACTACGCAACTAAACCATGGGGTCGATCATTTTCATCTTAACTTCGTCAAAACTCTGAACTAACTTTCAACATTAATTAGTCTCTTGCAAGCTTCTTGGATCTAGCTGAATGATAAAAAAACTTACGTACAACCTTGTAAATAACCTACTTTCGAAAGATATTTAAATAAGTATATTTTGTATAATTACTTCTCTTGTTTTTAGGGTTCCGTACATTAAAAGAAAAAAACTAATTCCTTATAGAATCACTTTGTGAAATCTTACTGACTGACTGTCGGCTACAAGTATGAAATTGGTAAATAAATAAATAAATAGATAAAATTCTTTATTATATACATAAAGAAAATAAAGCATTTTACAAGGCAAAGGCGACCTTATTACTATTAGTGATTGCCTACAGGTATCCTTTAGAAATTGGTGCGGAACTCTCGGACTCCGACTTGCACTTGACTTAATTTATTTTTTTGAGTAGTTAGAGAATACCTGGTTGTATACAGGATGGAAGCGTCAGCGCTCCTTTTACGGGAACTGGTGGTCATGTTTGAAACCCATAGCTAAAGAAGTTAATCAAGATACCTCAACAGTTTAGACGTAGGATTTTTTTTTCATTTCACGATGTTTATTCATACCTGTATTTCGTGTGACGCAGTTACACATAGATACCAATAACGTAAACACATACTACTACAAAAATACTATTAACAGTTAAACAGCTTTGAACTTTGCCGCCAATACCTACGACTGGATTTCGGAATGAGGCGTATGTGGTGGTTTCCCTTTGATAGATTTATGTCTGCGTGCGTCGTTGACAAATGGCGTTTTATTTTACAACGATAATTTTATTATTTATTTTGTTTGAAAATATCACTTTTTCATTTTTGGGAAAAAAAATAATTGTATGAAGCTTTTAAAAAGTAGTTAAAACTGTGGTGGGTGTGTTAAAGTGGTGCTGACAAAAACATTCTGTATATATACATGTCATCAGTCCTGCGTAATCCAAGCTCTATTTAAACAGAACAAAAAAATATAAATAACTTTTATTATATACCTACAATATCAGGATAGGCAGTAAAAACTAAGTGCTAAGACACTCCATTCTCTATTTTCATTTCTCATTTCTCCAAATGCCATTTGCAGTCGTACGCTTGTGTCTCTGCGCCACGAGGGCCTCAGCTATATTCATCCTGACATAAAATCCCCCTTAAGCGAACCCAATCTAACTGGGGCTAAGCGAAAAATCTCGTATCTTTTGTGGCCATTTTATCTCCCCAACTGCTACTTACTCCTTACATAGAGCCTTACGCTAGTTTTGTTTCTATGAAAAAAGGTGCTGTACAGGGTTTTTTATTTACTTTTAAAAGGAGATGGGTGACCTTTTTCGTTTGTCTATTGATGGGTGTAATGTAAAGTGGGTGATGGGCCTCAAGAATTAGGCGGAAATTGGAGAACAAAATTGTCTTAATGAGGAACGGAGTGTCTTAACACTGGGTTTCCAGGTTTCCCCCGGCCTACCCTAGTATGTATGAGATACAGTGTGAAGCTAAATAAATCTGCGCTAAAAGTGACTGTTGTGCTGCGGCACAGCGTCAGACTGTAAACGCGATGATTGTGGATTCCATCCCCACTCGGGAGAGTGATTATGTTGAAGTTATTTTCATTCTTCGTTCTGCTGCTCTAAGCGCGGTGTTGACTTCCGCCATTCAACACGCATTGCCTCGATTTTCCCCCTCCCTACCCTATGTGGGAAAAAACGTGAAGCTGTTTTTTTAAGTAAATCATGGTTTTTGCCAATCAATCTATGATTTTGACTAATCTCCATCTCCATATATAATAAAAGGATAGAAAAGTCAATTCTGTACATGAAAGATATAAAAAAACCGACCTGATTATTAATCAGGTCGGTTTTATATAGTTCAAAACCTAATGCAATTTATACAATAGCTTTTATCATGGAGTATAAAGAAATTTTACCAGAAAAAATAACATAATCGACTTCTTCAATTTCAACCGGATTTCATACTCTGAACTTAACCAAACTTTCACCAAACTACCCTTTATGTGTACCCTTTCTAATAAAAAAGAATCATTAAAATCGGTTGAGTTGATATTGAGTTATTCGTCCATGAGATTTATATGATTTTCTCATAGATACCATTGTCGGAAATGAATTAAATTAAAATAGGACTACACGGGACGCAATAGCTTCAAAAGTTCTGAGGTAACAAGGATAAAAAATACAGTCGAATTGATGACCTCCTCTTTCAACAAGTCGGTTAATAGAAATTTGACATAATTAAATTACGATTATTGTATTTAACCACAATTTAAAAGAAGAAAGTAAATTGAAGGCGTTCGTGGCACAGGGGCACAAAGTGTAAACTGGTTGTGGGTTCTATTCCCACTTGAGGAAATTAAATATTTACTTAAATTTATATTTCCATTTCATCGCTCTGGTGTCGAGGCAAAGTGCGGCGTTGAGTTTCACTACTCAGCACGCAATGCCTACAGAATTCCGCGGAAAGTAGGGAACAGAGTGTCTTAACACTAGGT
>DWLH01000933.1:0-15372 GCA_018249795.1 Heliconius telesiphe telesiphe
AGTTAAGGTTATCAACTAGATATTAACACAGAAAAAAACAACTCACGAGTAAAATATAACTTTTTATACATACCTGTCATTTGCCATGTCTGCAACGCACTTTTATTACACACTTATAAGGTAAAATTTAAGGTAAAAACTGTTAAAATAACTGTCTTTTTATTTTTTCTAATAAAGCTGACACGTTTCTTACTGCAAATCATAAGACTAAATAATCTTAGATTAAGAGGGTATTCTGATATTTTTTTTTATTTCTACTGTCCTAAATATAGGACAGTAGGCTTATCTGGGTTAATTATATTAATTTTAATTTAAGTATATTTATTTAACTAAGGTAAACTAAAAGTAAGCAAAATAAAGTGCGAGTCGGACTAGCACATCGAGGGTTCCGTACCAATTATATTATTGTGAGTCAACGGCAAGTACAACTTATAAAAGCTGACAAAGTTAAATTTACGGGAGTATATACTTATTATTTTATATGACAAGAACTACACAATAACGAGATTAATGAAACTTAAGATTTTCCCCAATTTGGAACATACAATTCGAAATACCTAAATAAGATCATCTTTTATACATATTTTAGTTTCTGAGAAATTTGTGGATACATATATATAAACACTTTTGAAAATGTTATCCAAAATCAACCAGATTGTGGAATTTTATTAGAGGCATGTATTCTCAGACAATATTATATATCAGGAACATCAGTATTAGTATTTTCTTTTTTCAATTTCACCCCTTGCATAGTAGGTAAAGGGCTGTTAAATTACCCCAATACTTCCCATCTTTTGCCCAATGCGAGGCATTGTGTGTTAGCACTCAACGCCCCGTTTCTTTCTACCAGACCGAGTAAATGAAAATATTTTAAATATTATTAATATCCTCACGAGATTCGAGCTCACAATCAACGTTTACAGTCAAATACTCTCCTCACCTCAAATATCTTAAAATTATACAAAATATTATATTCAACAAAATTACAGCCAAATAAACCATGAATAATTTTACGGACGATAAGTCTAAAGATTACTTTTTGAATTCTGATTGATCTCCATTTCATTAGAGATAGGATTGATGGTATTAAGACCGAATGCCCTTAGAGATTAGAATCTTATAAACAGATACTGTGACTTTATGTCCTAAAAGGTTAGACGTGGTTAAGATTATTAAAATTTTGAGGTCATTAGCCTATATCATACATATAATCTAACGGGCGAAGCCGTAAGCGGATTGCTAGCGACCCGCTTACGGCTTCGGTTTGTACTACATCATTATTTATTTTCTCATCAGAATTACTTTTGTGAAATTGATAATAATATTATATTATCATAAATACAATATACATATATTGATATAATAAAGTTAAAAAAGTATACAACAAAATATAAAGGAAGAAGTGGAAACTACATTTAAGCCGGTTAAGCCGTTCAACTTAGATTAGCGTGAACAAACGCACAGACAAACAGCCAAAAAGACAAAAATTTTGAAAGTCATTGTTTAAGGTTCCATGTACGGACAAGACAGCTTTATAAAGCAGAAGAGTTTGTTTAAAAATACCAATCTGTATAGTTGCTGGTTTAAGTTGTAAAAAATTATGAGTTTTAGTTAGTTATTTGTAATTACTGGTTTGAGTTGTAAAAAATAGTGAATTTTAGTTAGTTATTTGTACAAGTCAGAGGAAAAAGATACTTATTTATATACGATTAACTTGCAATACGCAAAACGTCCTAAAAACGGAACGAACGAAACACAGAAAATAGTGTTTCTGCCTTATCTGGTGATTATTATACAGGTTTTATTTTTTTTAGCTTCACGGTGTATCCTAGATTCCCCCTGCCTAATTGGGAGAGAGACCTGAAAACCTGGGATTGCATTCCGAAAAGCTGGTGAGGACAAGATCTAGTATTATTCCATTACAATTTGAGACTAAGTTGCATTGTTTGAGATTTTTAGCTGATACAAAATCAAGGAAATTTTGTACAAGAGCTGTTGCATTGGATGAAGATGAATTTGGATTGCAGTCAATGCAACCTAAGTTAAAATCGCCTATAATACATGTTTCGTTTTCCGTTGTTCCTAATGAAACATTAAACTTGTCCGTAAACGAATCCAAAAGAGTTCGGCTAGCTGGTGGAGGAAAGTAAACAGCGCAAACTTGAAACTTTATGAGAGGTCTGAAAGGAAGTTCTATCAAGACCCATAAGTCCTCTGCATCTGTTTCAAGGTGAAAAAGCCTTTTGGAACTAAAATTCTTTTTAACGGCAATAAGCACACCACCGCCATCTCTTTTATTGCTAGCGGAAGAGCAATGACACCTATCTCTTCTGTAAACAGTATAATTATCGTTCATAAACTCACTTGACAGCACAGTGCTATTAAGCCAAGTTTCCGTGAGAACTATTATATCAAAATCACTACAACATAATTTTTGGTAAAACTCATTAGTTTTCGTTCGCAAACCCCTAACATTCTGATAATAAATATTAAAGAATTTGAATTTCAAGTAAAAAATCTGGAAATCATGCAATTCTGGCATGATTTCCAGATTTTTTCTGGATTCATTCTTGCGAACAAAAATTCGACCATTACGCACCCAAACAAATGAATAACCTTTTTCATTTGCCCGTACCCAAGCAGCAGCATGTAATTTTTTGTTGCGTGGGGAAAGGTGTTCCATACAGGCTATACAGGCTTCTTCTCACCACTGTATCCCATTACAGTCGTGTTTAATTTTTCTTCCCTCTTATTCAATTTTATGCTGGCAGCAAGAAATTTGTCACGAGTTGACACTGAGCGGACAAATCCAGTTTGCCTTGTTCTTTGTGAAACTACGGTCAGGCAAAGATTGAAGGCATGTGCTATGGAAGCTACTTCTACATTTCGTGCAAACGATACGTTCACCACTGCAGTTATTGTTATTACAACAAGCCCAATCATATCGTCTCGGGGACATTTTTTTAAAATTATATAAGCTAGAAACTAGAATACAGAACAGATATTTTGTAATACAGAAAAAAAAAACACTGACATAACTTGAGGAAAAAATGATTCAAACCGTCTTAATAGTCGACGGATTGCAGAGAAAACACTTCCACATAATAATCACATAATTAATAATTCGTTTCACTTAGATTTCCACTGGTAACATAAACTTTTACAATATTTTAACAAAAATTCACAAGAGCTGTTATTTTGTGGCAAGGGCGCCACCTAGGATATCCAAGAGATGAAATATTTATTTCCATTTATATTTTCATTTCTTTGCTCTGGTGTCGAGGCAAAGCGCGGCGCTGAGTTCTGCCACTCAACACGCAATGCCTCCAGAACTTGGCGGAAAGTGGGGAACGGAGTGTCTTAACACCAGGTTTGCTGTGTGCGAGATACAGAGTGAAGCTGACTTCAGTTTTTTAGATATTAACATTTCCAGTCTCATTTATTTACACCTTACTACAGATATTCTAAAACACAAAAAAAGCACCAAACTATTTTATGCCATAATTTCAACTCTTTTCCAAATTTTCTAAATAAATTATTAATTTTCAATGTTTTCCTCTCAATTGAGTAACACAATTTACCGTAGAATTAGCAGGCTGAAGTGGCAGTGGTCTGGCTTTTTTATGGAAAAAGACAAGGCAGACGAACTCACGGGTCTCCTGATTGTAAGTAATCACTGCCGCCAAAAGAAGAAGGTATCCAAGTCGTATCAACCTGGAAACACTGCCGCAGGTAGGCCATACCGCAGCGCGTGGAAGGAAGTTCTTATGAAACAAACAGTAGTGGAGTACGTATCCATTTTTAAATTTTAAATATCGATTTACTGCATTTTTATCTTTTTGCATAGTGGAAATTTTTAATATATTTTTTTAAAGTGTTATTCTAAATAAGTATTGGAAATTTTCACTTGTCTAATTTTATAATACGTTCACAGAAAATATCCTTTAGATTTTGATTACGCATATTTTTTTATATAAAATGAAGCATTGGTTATTTGATATTAATTTGACCTTAAAATTTTTTTTTGATAGACGGACAGGCGGAGGAAAAGCAAAAACCCATTTCTTATAAGGGTTCCGTTTTTTCTTTTGAGATACGGAACCCTAAAAACTGGCTTTAAAAAAATTTCTTAATTCTAATAACAATAATATTGTACAACACGTTTTAAACCTTAATTTCACTTAATATAACTAACGGTTAAGATTATCTCAATGATTTCAGTTACGTATTTATGTACTTGTAAATATAAAATCAATAGAAATTGCCTTCATTATGTCTTTATTAATTGTTTACATTAATCTTAAATATGTGGTCAGTCGTGGCGCAGCGGCACAAGCTGTGACTGTAAAACCGACTGGTTGTGGGTTCGATCCCCACTCGAGGAGATGAAATATTTACTTAAATTTATATTTCCATTTCTTCGCTCTGGTGTCGAGGTTAAGCGCGGCGTTGAGTTCCGCTACTAAACACGCGACGCCTAGGGAATGCAATGAAAAGTGGGAACGGAGTATTTTTACACAAGGTTAACAGGTTCCCTCTGCCACTGCTATGTGCAGGATACAGCTTGAAGCAAAAAAAACTGGTAGACGTGCGGCTGCAGTAGTGTAACTGAAAAACGTCTGATTGTAAAAGCGATGGCTGTTGGTTTGATTGGACCAAATCCGGGCAGCCTTGCATTTCGACACTCAACAAGCAATGTCTTGAAAATTAAGAGGAAAATGGTGAAATGTCGTGATTTAGACAACGGGATACAATGTGAAGCTGAAGGCAACCGCTTTGTCTATGTACAAGATCGAAAAAAATCTTCCGAATGGAAATCGAACCAACATCTTACCTATTACTTTTAATTACACACAATCTCCTTATATATATTTATAAGTTACACGCTGTATCCAATACATAGCAGTGTAGGCAGGGAGAACCTGGGACCTAGTGTTAAAACACTCCGTTCCCCATTTTTCGAATTCTGGAGCCACGTTATGCCTCTTAACCAGAGAATATTAAATACTTTAATCCACCGAGTAGATATCGAACCCCAAAAAAATTTGAAATTTTTCAAATTACAAGTAAATGGTCTGCAAAATGAGCAAATTCCTGGCTTAAGTAAGCAACTGGGTGCCTGAAGTTGACGTATTGAGGGCATATACAATCAATTTCGTTACTTGCATATTTAAAGGCGACCTATAAATTTAAGATCGTATCTTTTTCTCGAAGAAGATATGCATAATCATTAGAAAAAAATTATAATACGTTTTAAAGCATTTTAAAATATTCTTCGGGAAATGAATTATTTTTATTTCTCGTTTTTTCCGAGTTCCTCAAAAGCAATGTCAAAAATCTTATGCATATGTAGGAAGCGCAGTATGTTAATATTAATATCCCTCAGTCCACCCTCCAGGATACATGAAGAAACAAAAACAAAATAGTAGCAAAAAATAGAAAATTGAAATGAAAACTTTTCATTTAGAATTAAAATATTAAATTTATAATAAAAATTACAAATCAATCTGGTTTTCTCATCTATTAGCACTTCTTGTGACAATTATAATCATGTTTAAATTATGGATTATTTATTATTCAAATATAATTATTATGGACTTTAACAGATTTTTTTAGGATCACGCTGTATTCCGCACATGGCAGAGTAGGAAGAGTGAAACTAGAAATCTAGTGTCTACTTACTATGCTGCATGCGTGGTATAGCCTAAAGCTGAAAAAAATGACCTGATTAATACCAATAAAGACAAACTAGTATCCAAACATTTAAAACATTGCATTTCAGTTACTGGAGATCCTTCAAACTGCCCAGATGCTGCGACGGATACTATTCCGTAGGGAATGGAATGTTGAAAAATAGAATGTGAACAACCCTGCTTCGATATTCATATTTCAAAATATTTATAGTCGAAGCTCAACTCTAAGCGTGAAACTTATGGACTCTGGGTTGCGGCATTAGTTGCGAAGGATCCACAAGCTATTAAATTAAAGAAAAAAATCAATACTGCCTCCAGATCTTTCAAGAAACAGAATGCTCGAGCTAAGTTTAAGCATATTCATAGAATTGGCCAGAGATTATTGGACTATCAATCCGGACTCATGCGTTTTGGTCTCTTGCCAAGTTTCTTGGTAATTTCTGTAAGTCTTTCCTTTAACGCATGGATCTCTGGTTCATTCGGCAAAAGGGTAGGCGGATATTGTGTGCATACTTTTTGTTTCCACATCAACTCTCGATGACTTGGAGAAAGCATTAACAACCATAACTGAATGCGAGTATACTATGCGTGGTGTTTATATTATTCAAACCGCCGTCTGACGTGCTCTTAGTTCCCTCGATGTCAGGAAGTACAGTGGTCCCGATGGGATATCTACTATCGTGTTAAAGACGTGTGCTTCAGGACTAACTAACCTCGATGCTAACGCGCCTCTTTTTCTCCTATACGCCTAAGCCTCGACATTCGGCCACTGCATCGGCCTTTGATCAGGTCTGGCACAAAGCTGTTTTATCAAATAAAAAAAATACCATGTTATGGACTTCCCGTTAGATTATGCAATTGGGTAGCCAGTGTCCTTGATGGAAGGAGCAACGACTTTTATGGTCGTTATCGACAGTGTATTCCCATTAATGCTGGAGTACTCCAAGCTTCAGTCCTATCCCTGACATTGTTTATTCTGTATATCAATGACATGTTGCATTCATTGATCGATGGCAACCGGCAACGCATCTGCTATCCCTTCAGGTTGTAGATATACATGTGCGAAGATGTCGCTTACCATCAGTTGGTCTTTCGACTGGTTTGCCCCTTTATGCAATATTTAAATAAAAAAATATTTGTAAAAACAAAAACCCCAACTGCATAAAACTATAAAGAAAATAAACAAGCCCAATAGTTTATTAGGATTAACAGTCTGGTTCTGTTTGAAATATGGTTCGGTTTTACCCTTTACATAGGATACGGAACCCTAATAAATACATAATATTCCTGAAAACACCGTTCGCTTCTGTATTTATTCCTTTTATTTGTGAAAAAGGCATTTTATTGAGAGGATTAAAGTGTTCTTAATTACAATGAACGGCACGTTCATTAAACTCGGTGGAAGCGCATCTCGCGTACTATAAAAATATTAATATTAACTTACTTGATACTATCGTTGCTCACTTGTAAGTATTTTGAATGTATACGACAGTTGCGGATTTTATTTTGCTTACATGTACTTAATAGGAACGGCGCGTTTTAACGATAGGTTCCCTCTGTCTACCCTGTTGCGTGCGGTATACAACGTTAAGATAAAAAAATATAGCAGGATAGAAAGAAAAGGTACTCTCAGATTTTAATGCGATATACTTATTATTTATTTATTTTTGTTTGTTGTTTTTATGTTGTAAAGGCCTTCCTTGTAGATAAATGGACAATCCAACATTAAATTGTATTTTAACAAATACTTCCTTAGATGAGAGCGTTCTACCAAAAAAGCTCTCTTCAGCTTTATAATATTATTATCTATAGATCAAAAAAATCGGTCAAGTGCAAGCCGAACTCGCGCACGAAGGGTTCCGAACCGTTTCTTGTATGGGAGCTCCATTTACTTTATTATGTTTTTATTGTACTTTTTGTTATAGCGGCGACATAAATACATCATCTGTGAAATTTCATTATTTTACTATCACGGTTCATGAGATAAAGCCTGGTTACAGACGGTCAGATAGATAGTAAGAGTTAACTTTTTTGGTACGGAACCCTAAAAATATAAGCAAATATTATTATGTCAGATATAATATACCCATATTTTAATACCCATATTTTAATTTAAAATTAAGTTAATGCGGTTGTTGTGAGCTCGAATCCTACTTTGGGAACTAAATTATTTTCACTTTTTAACTTTTGTAACAAGATAAAGGACAGCGTTTAGTTCCGTCATTCAATACAATTTCTTAAAAAATTGTGAGTATCTTGGCACTGGAACCTATATTATGTTCCTATCGTCTATTAGGTTCCCTCTGCCTACCCTGCTATATGCTGGATACAGTGTGAAACTGAAAAAAAAAAAAGAAAAAAACATAGTGTATTCTTTTAAAATAAAACATTACAACAGGTAATTATGAACGTGACTTACAAAACGTAAAGCATTGTGGGAACCGTAATTAGCCCTTTAAAAACAATAGATATCTTTAAGAATCCTGCGATCAAGGAAATGAAGGTTCTTTGAAAAACAAACAAATGTTTGAATTACATTTATAAATACATAATATATATATATATATATATATATATATATATATATATATATATATATATATATATATATATATATATATATATATATATATATATATATATATATATATATATATTAAAGATATATGTAGCATATTATAATGAGTGATCTGCAATTATCAGTATTCCTTGTTCTATTTCTCTATAAAAAGTGAGTCGTCTCGCAGGAGCATCAAGGTTGTGGATTCGATTCCTGCCTGAAAATTAAATATTTAATATTTTCATTTCTTCGCTCTTGTATGCAAAATAATGCAAAGCGCTGCGTTAAGTTCCACCTCTCAATACGCAATGTTTGCAGGATTAGCAGAAAACAGGGAACTGAAAACAGAACACGAGGTTTCCTCTGCCTACCCTAAGTGCTTATTTACGTCCTAGCTATATTTATGAGAATATAATATTACAAAATTATAGCCGGTAATTATATTAATGATTTATATTTCATATTAAAAAGTTATATTTCATTACATTTCATGTATAAAATCATATAGTGCCTTAGTTAGCAACGCGTGACGGGGATTTATTATATTCTACATAAACCTTAAAATCATTAGTTTGTTACTTTTGTTCCCGGTTTCTCTAATATAACCGCTTAATTTGCACAATGTACAAATGGATAACTTGGCTATTTTTTACCACCAGGTACCAAACTAAATATCAACTTCAAACTCCAGCACAAGCTACAAGTACATTAACTTGGAAATATAATAAAATATATACGTAAAAAACGCTAGCGTTGTAGAGTGACGTTTAGAGCTTAAATTTTATCTCGAGCGAATACAGATTTCGGCATTCATATACATTTTTCATTCTTTTTCCAGTGAAGTCGTAAAAGATGCCGTACTTAACATTTAACTTGGCTCGCATCTCACATTTACGTCTTTGATGAGATATTTAAAATTTCAACGTAAGTTTCTTTATGCAATCTTATCTTCACCGTAGCACTATATCAACATCAAACTAGGAACCTAGTGATAAGATTCACCAGTTAAGACTTCCACTGATGAAAAGTGGAGAACCACTTTTCGCTAAATTCTAGCGATAGACAGGCCCAAATTCATGTAGACTAAAATTAATTTTCATATAAAAAATTACAATCCATAAAAAGATATGTTTTATAGATCCCTAATATCTTGTCGAAAGTTATAACAGGAGAGGGAAAAGTTGTTCAAATTATCGTCAGCAAAACTTTTTTTCACCGTTTTTTTGGAGCAGACGTAAAAGTTAGATAAAGTAATTTACGTTGTAAGTGTTTTAGACATAATTTTATTTTAAAAATATATTAAAAGTAATAAATTATGCTGTAACAATTTTGTTATGACAATTTTTTTTTTGCTTTTTTTTTAAAGTTGAATTTAACTAAGAAAGTTTAAAGTGGAATTGAGTTGTTAGAGAAAAAATGTAAAATGAATATTAATTGTGGTTTTTTTGTAGCTTATTTGACAATAATTACACAAAGTTTCGTCATGCTATGTCTAACAACGTGACAATTAAAAGAAACGATGCCAATCGTGGCGCAGGGGCGCAAGCGTGTTACTGTAAAGTCATGTTGTGGGTTCGTTGCCCACTCGAGGAAATGAAATATTTGCATTTAATCAATCTGGTAACGAGGCAAGGCTCAGTGTTAAGTTCCGCTACTCAACACGCAATGTCTTTAGAATCCAGGGTAAGGTGAGAAACAAAAGTGTCACAATAACAACAAGGTTCCTCGGTTTTCTTTGCCTATCCTGTTAAATGCGGGAAGCTAAAAAAAGGAAAGTAAGACTATTTACATTTATAGCATTTATTTTCTTCAGCCCAGTTAGGTAATGGAATAAAACTATCTCACAAACGCACTCACATAAATATTGTTTGTGGGGAACAGTTCCGTTAATCTGAAGCTGAGAGTACTGAAACATTTGGATGTGCGCCAATATGTTACCTATCTTTACTATTAGACACGAAGTTAGGTTCTTGAATTAGTTTATTTATATATATTTAAATATATTTTTGAGACCAGTCGTGGCTAATGGTCACAACCGTAACCGTGATAGGTTGTGGGTTCGATTCACACCCGAGGAAATTAATTATTTAATATTTTCATTTCCTCGCTCTGGTAGCCAGGAAAAGAGCGGTTTTGAACTCCGCCACTTAACACACAACGCCACAAAGTTATCCAAATAAACAACAAAAACAGAGTATCTGTGTTATTGACTAACCATAAATATATAGGAGATTCAGTAAGAATTTTATTTTTTATAGCTTCACGAATCCGTATATAGTAGGGCAGGTAGAGGAAACATAGAGTTACTACACTGCGCACCACACCACATATTCCGGCAAACTCTACATTGCGTGCTACGTGTTGTGTGGCAGAAACAACACCGTGTTTTGCCTCATTACTAGACTAAAGATCGAACCCACGATTATCGCGTATACAATCAGACGCTCGTGTCCCTTCGTCCATGACTTTTGAGTTAACAATTAAATTAATGATAAATATTTATTATTAATTTATATATATATATATATATATATATATATATATATATATATATGTATATCTGTAAATGTGTTTGTTGTGGGTTCGGTGGCCACTCAGGGGATAAATATATATTTTTTAATTGCCCTTCTTTGGAGACATGAAGTGTGGCGTAGAAACTAAGCCAATCAACATACGATTCGATCGAAAAATTGGATAAAGCTTTGAAATCGGGCGTTTTAATATTCAATTTCCTATGCCTATCTACTATATTCGATATAAAGTGTGAAGCTCAAAATTTTTTTTTTTGAAATTGTGGACAGCGTGTAAATGTAAACGCGACGGTTGTGGGGCATAGCGGGGCAGACAGCGTTTACCTGTATATAATATCCCCTAGCGTATTTCTCTCCTATTACATGATATATTTCATCCCAATTCCCTCCCACAAAGCTGTGTAAGAACACCGTCCATAATACAATAGATACGTTATTCATATTTCTATATGTGGAGCGATGTCAGCGGTACGTGAGCTCGTTCTAACAAATTGTGTTCTACCAAATAAAATTTGCCTCGAAAGCACTTTAACATAATATCAATTCTTATATAATATTAGTATATGCATATACATCTATACTATTCACAGTTGTATCCGTGATACAACGCTTATACTTAAATTAGCTTTTACCTAGATTTTCCCCGTAATAGTAATATGATGTCAGTATCACATTTTTTTTCAAATTTAAACTAGTAGTTCCTGAGATAATTGCGTTCAACCCAAAAACTCTTCAGCTTTGTAACAATGGTGTAGACTATATTGATTCCTCTGATTTGAAGACAATGATACCTTTGTCCACGTTAAATTCCAATTTTTTTAACCTTAAGTCTAGAATTCAAGGGATAAATGGATTGACATTTCTTTTTTTATGGATAAGGCAAGGCAAACGAGCGTGCGGGTCACCTGATGGTAAGTGATCACCGCCGCCCACGACCCCGTACAACACCAGAGGAGCTACAGGTGCGTTGCCTGCCTTTAAGGTGTTGTGCGCCGGAGCCCGGCATTACCTGATGCGAAACGCAGTGGCATAAAGCCACTACTTCACGCCGGTTTTAAATGCCGGGGGTGGTACTGATCCGGTCGAGTCTGCCCATGCGTGTTGCCATTGCTGGCGACGTGACTCTACCACACGTATTACACATAACACTAGGTTCTCGACAGTTACATGCACCAAACCAATCATTGCTATGCAGATAACATCTTAGGCGATGATATTTATACAAGCCGAGCTAACATATTTCGAGATCGGAAAACGAAGAATATAACTTTCAGCAAAGTTATATTCTTCGTTTAGCAAGTTTTCGAGACGTTGACAGTCAGATGCTCTACCGCTGAGTGGGAAACGGAGTGTTTTATCACTAAGTTCTCTGCCTAACTTGTTATATGCGGGATACAGCGGAAAGCTGATTAATTGTAATTAAGATATAACATATTATAGATCGAGGCCAGTCGTGGCGCAGGGGCACAAAGTGTGACTGTAAAACCGACTGGTTGTGGGTGCGATCCCCATTCGAGGAGATGAAATATTTACTTCAATTTGTATTTCCATTTCTTCGCTCTGGTGTCGAGGACAAGCGCGGCGTTGAGTTCTGCCACTCAACACGCAATGCCTCCAGATTTCGGCACAAAGTGGGGAACGGAGTGTCTTAACACTAGGTTCCCTCTGCCTACACTGCTGTGTGCGGGATACAGCGTGAAGCTGATTTATTTTTAGTAACTCTACATAACAGTATGTATTATAAATGTACTTCCTCAATAGAACTTACAACCCTCGCTTACCTTACGATCATATATTAAATGTCTAATAATATACATTTAGTGAACATTTGTTAAGCAAACTAAATAACACAAATTTGGAACACGCATAATTTGAGTCTACAATAATGCTTTGATCATCACATTGTCAAGAAAACGAAGTTTAGATTACTATCAACACTACAATGTCAATACTATTTGATATTATAGTGTAATTTTGAACATTTTAAATATTATGATGAAATACAGACAATTTTTTAAATGGAAAAAAAAAATATTAACTATAAGAATGTTGGTAGGTTTTCAAATGGTTCAAAAATAAAAAATTGCCTAAAATATGCTTCCTTCGCAAGTGTTGTAGTAACTATTGGTATCTATTCACCAAAAAATCACTATAAATATTAAATATGCTCAATTATACAGAGTTTTTTTGTCAGCACCACTTTAAATGAAACCACAGTTTAACTACTCTATAAAAGCCTATTACAATAATAAAAAAAATCCAAAAATAAAAAAGTTATTTTTTCAAACAAAATAAATAATAAAATTATCGTTGTAAAATAAAATACAATTTGTGAAGAACGACGCACGCACACAACCTATCAAAGGGAAACACCGCATACGCCTCATTCCGAAATTGAGTTATAGGTATTTTCAGTAAAGTTCAAAGTTCTAAGGATTTTAGTAGTATTTTTGTAGTAGTATGTGTTTACATTATTGGTATCTATGCGTAACCGCGTCATACGAAATATAGATATGAATAAATATCGTAAATGAAAAAAAACCAACGTCTACACTGTTGATGTATCTTGCTTAAATTCTTTAAGTACAGGTTTTTTTTTCCTCTACTTCATCATCAACTAAATGTCCTCGCGATGTGGTACGGGCGACAGATAGATTTAGGTAATTGGTTTACATTTGAATTATTTAATTGTTATGTTTATGTTATTTGCAATAAGATATTAAGTTATCGCTATTTTAATATAATTGACTGGATTACACTTGAGCTGTTTAATACTTGATTTATTTTAAGTTACAGATACATTGAAGTCTTAATTTGCCTATTATTTCTTCTATAATTTTTTTGAATGAATTGATAGTATCCGGGCTATTGCAAATTTCTATTAAAAAAAAAATTAGGTACGGTTTTAAATATTTTACCTTATATGCTGTTTTCGTAAAAGGAGCGCTGACGCTTCTCTTCTCTTCTTTGTTAAAGGCCGTCGCGGCACAGGTGCACAAAGTTGTGACTGTAACGCGACTGGTGTGGGTCCGATCCCTACATGGAGGATTGAATTATAATTCGGCAGAAAGTAGGGAACGGATTGTCTTAACCCTAGGTTCCCTCTGCCTAACCTGCTGAGTGCGGGATACAGCGTGAAGCTGATTAAAATAAAACTAATACTAAATATTTAAGGGCAGTTTGCCAAAATAGAAACAAAAAAGTATTTAAGTCGGTTAAGCCGTTTCTGAGATTATCGTGAAGAAACGCACAGACAGTAAGTTTCGATAAGTTGTGTTTTTATTTCAAACATTCAATTGAAGATTCTTATGGGAGGTACGAAAATGCGACCTAAAGTTTTAATAACTTTCTCATTAAAAATCTTCATTGCGTTGCAAACATACATTATAGGTATATCAAAACACGAACATAATTCAGTGTGTTAAGTAAATAATTCTGTGGTTTAAGCGGGCGAAGCCGCGAGCGGGTCGCTAGTAATATAATAAAGTTTGATATAACTGTCTAACATAAGTGTCACGTGTCTAAAATCACCTGTCTGATAGGACAGAGGAAACGTTTCTAATACAAAGTGAATATTATTTTCACATATACAATTCAACCATTCGTATTTCCTATATTCCTGGGACTGATTTGATCGTCTAGATTCGATAAAGTTTGTTTTTATAATTTATGCTGCTTAGGAACGAGGGCACCTAGTGTTAAGACACTCCGACCTCATTAAAATACTTCTGTTATCCACTTACCCGAATTCTGGACGCGTTGCGTGTTGAGTGGCGGAACGCAACGCCGTACATTATCTTGTTACCAGAGCGAGAAAATGAAACTACATCATTTCCACGAGTAAAAATCAAACCTACAACTGTCACTCTTACAGTTAGATACTTTGACGACCTCAGGTAACTTTGAGGTAACTTTTTAAATACTTTATAACTAAACTAATATAAGATATTCATCATAGCGCCACCTGTACACAATAGCACATAACGCTCACATCTAACATTAAAATACATAATTATAGTCATTACTTACACAAATAACGCTTTGATTCTCGTAAATTTAACGTTCTTTGTTGTTCGTGTTTAGATTTTAATGGCTTAGTACTTACTATAGTGTCGACATATTTTAAGAACTTGTTTGTACGAGGCCGTCGTGGTGCAGGGATACAAGCGCACGACTGTAAATGCGACAGGTTGTGGGTTCAATTTCCACTCGAGGAAATTAAATAATTAATGTATTCATTGAGGCCAGTCGTGGCGCAGATTCACAAAGTGTGACTGCAAAATCGACTGGTTGTGGGTTCGATCCCCACTCGAGGAAAAGAAATCCACTCAACACGCAATGCCTCCAGATTTTGGTGGAAAGTGGAGAATGGAGACTAACACAACGTTCCCTCTGCCTACCCTGCTGTGTGCGGGATACAGCGTGAAGCTGATTTATATAAATGTTTCCTTCATACAAAATAGAGAATGGTGATGTTCATTAGAATGAAAAAGCGGAATTTATTTATTTACAGAACGCTAAGCATTTTCTCCATTTCAAATTTACTCATGCATTACGTTCGATAGCGATAGTTGAAAGGTATTTTTCC
>DWLH01000934.1:0-15368 GCA_018249795.1 Heliconius telesiphe telesiphe
TAGTGGATGTCCAGAATATGAAAATAAACATCTGTCCAAATTTCACGTTTCTACCATCAGCGGTTACGGCTCTGCGTGCGTCTTACCTCAGTCAGTCAGCACAAGTCCTTTTATATATATAGATTACATTACACATATATACTAATATATTAAAATACTTTCTAATTTGACATGCAATTTATTCTGCCATGTTAATAACAACCGACCGTTGCTTAGCAATGGTTTGCAAAGTTTGTTGTTTTAAGAAAACGTCACCCATAATGAACTTGCTTGCTTGATATTTATTCTTATGAACATAAATATAATAGTCATTTTTAGCATTTTATCTAGATTGAAATTATAGTTTACTGTATAACGTTCTAATAAATAATGAAGGAGATGTCACTGATTCGAAATGACCTAGCCTTCGGGCGGCGTAGTATGACGGACGCGAACGGGCAGAAATTTTTATACATTTCCGAATTATTGTTAATTTTTATGTAATTATTTGCTGTTTATAATTACTTTAAACTACACTTTGGTTCTCTTCTTCTTTTCTTGGTGTGGTGTCCTGCTTGGTTCTGCGCGACATTCCCGCTACTTTTTATTTAATGTTTATCTATACTATCGAAAACACGTTTATATTGAAAACTTACGATCGAAAAATATTTCATCATTAAGGATTGATAAGGATAAGGATTTAATAAAGATAATTTTCGTTTGTTTGTTTGTTTGTTTAAACGCCAAGATCTCTGGATCTACTGGTCCGATTTACTTATTTTTCGTTTTGTTTGAAAGCTACGTTTTTCAGAAGTGCTATAGGCATTAAATAACAATAATAATGAACGCCATCGAATTGCGTTAAGCGCGTGCGCTACAAATATAGTAAAATATGTCAGTACATTGTATGGAAGAAATGTTCTATTTTATTAGTTCTAAAAAAAAGTCCGCGATAAGGTATATCTATCTCTTATAAATAAGTCACAATAAGATATTTTGTGACAAAAAAATAATTGAAAATTGCAAGGTGATATTTCAACGTTTTTTATTTGATAAAGATATTGAAACTTACGAGCAAAAGTTATTCCATCATCAATTATGCATTTTTATGAAGAAATGCTTTGTCTTTTATAGCATGTAATTTGAGAAAAAAAAAGAACTTTTTGAGAAAATGTTTAATTGTTTTAAAAATTTACGGCCGCAAGCATAGACACCAGTCGGGCGGGGGCGCTCTTGCCGCCGATATCGTCCTCGCAAACAGCCATGTTAGTGCATGCTCTTTCTCAAAATATTGATTATCTTATGAAAAATGCAGGATAATAAAACAATTTTAAGTGGTATACGAGCGAAGCCGCGATTGGGCCGCTAGTTCATATACAGTACCTGAGCGCCCAATTGCATGGGATCTCTAGTTAGGATGTCACTCGATTTCCTGACGGCGCCGTACACGAGCTCCACATCCCGATCCAGGATATAACAACGTACGTGTTCCAGGATACACCGGAGATATGATATAGTTACAGTCTGCACCTGTTAAAAGAGATATAATTGAGGTTATAAATAAAATAAATAAATCAGCTTCACGCTGTATCCCGCACACAGCAGGGTAGGCAGAGGGAACTTAGTGTTAAGATAATCCGTTCCCCAGTTTCTGCCGAATTCTGGAGGCATTGCATGTTGCAGAACTCAACGCCGAACTTAGCCTCGACACCAGAGCGAAGAAATGGAAATATAAATTTAAGTAAATATGTCATCTATAATTGAGGTTATAATATTCATTTGTTGTAGTTAAATTGACATTTTTATATGAACATCATTGGAATAAAATTCTATTATTTGAGTATATATACTTTTATTTCAAAGATTGGCACTGAGATTAATAAAAAATGAAATTGGAATAGAAAAATAGAAAAATTAAAATACATTTTCCAAGATAAGCAGAAAGATGAATAAATTAAAGAGACCTTTGAGAAAAATCACATTTAACTTACAGCGGCGAGTAAAAAGTCGAAATTACAGACAGTTAAGTCTTTAAGTTTGGAGAAATCCCCTGCCAGAAGTAGATGGAGCCAAGATTCTTCTACGTGGCGTTGTGTAAAGGCAGCCGCTGTTCTACTGGCCGAGTGGAACGGTGTCGAATCCAACAATGCATCGTCTTCGTCCACACAACCTGTTTAACCAAACATAAATAATATATACAAAAGATATATTTCTCTAAAAAAAATATAATAATTCATTTTGTAGTGAACATTTGGCGAATTAAGAATGGTAACTCATGGATTAAAAATATTTTTTAAAATATTTTTATTTTGTTTAGTACAAAAATGAATATAATAATATTTAGACAATATTTTAATTGGGTATTTTCAATCAAAATTACTCAATAAAAAATATATTATAAAATTTCGGTAGTCAATATAACTAAATAATTAAAATAATCAAAACAAAATTAGGACTTTCATCAAAGTCTTAGCCGTTTAAATAACTTTTGATTAGAGCTGTTCAAAAGATACTTATCTTTGAAGGTATAATTACTGTAATTACTGGTCTGATTGTAAAGATTCAATGCGTATGTGAAGCACCTTTCATTTCTAATAGAAATTTATTATTTTTAATGTGTGAAAGAAATCCTAGCAAAAAAAAAAACATTTATATTTTGGTATCTTTATATTTTATATATGCGGAGTTGAATTTCGCCACTCAACACGCAATGCTTCGAGAGTTCGGCAGAAAGTGGGGAATGGATGTGTCTTCATAGGAATGGAGTGTCACACTAGGTACCCAGGCTCTCTTCGCCTACCCTGCTATGTGCGGGATACAGTGTGGGTTGGGCGCCGGAGCCCAGCATTACCTGATGCGAAACGCAGTGGCATAAAGCCACTACTTCACGCCGGTTTTAAACGCCGGGAGTGGTAATGATCCGTTCGAGTCTGCCCATGCGTGTTGCCATTGCTGGCGATGTGACTCTACCACACGTACTTTCGCCTCTTAAGACACCACTACACTAGTACCAGGACAGACACTAGTACCAGGATGATCCTATTCTAGGTCGGGATCACACGGCAAAAAATAATAATATGGCTAATATTAAAAAGGTACAAGTTTCCGAGATTTTTCATACCTTTTTCACGAATAGAAAGGTGTCCCCTTTCTTGAAAGGAAGGACGGGCGGATGAACATTTTACATTAACAAGTTACCAGTTATTATGACGATATTTTTACATTGAAAAAATCCATCTATTCTGATAGCTTCCGTTGATGCACATATATGTACATCTAAAAAAATATTCTTAGTAGAAATTTGGAAACGTTCTATATACTTCTTTTTATATTTTGTTTATTGAATAAATATCGATTAGAGTTCTTTCGTTCTGAGTTTAATGAATTTTTTAAACAATTAAACATATAAAAATATACATACCTTTTATGTAACATTTCAGCACGATATTATCAATTTCACTATAAACATACAAACCTGGTTCTTGCGTTTCACTAGTGTCAGTATCATCAGCATCGTTGAGGAAATTAGCAAAATGCAAAGCGGCGAGGTCAGAGTGAGCGTCTCTCAACGCACTTTGGACGCGCACGTACCGGCGACGCGCCCGCGAGCTGGCGGCCGCGGCGCGCCACCGCCACGTGCTACGACCGGACACTACGTTCTCTGATATTATTGATTCTGTTGAAAATGTAAATGGATGGTGAAATTTTGTTTATATGAAATTATTGTGTAATATTATTGACGCATTATTGACATTAATTACATTATATTTTCACAGTCATACTTTACTAAATTTTTTAATAATATTTACATCTCAAATAAGTATGAGTAAATGTGCGTTTGGTTTATATTATGTTTTGTATGTATTTTGTTTTGAAACAGTGATTCTTTTATATTTAAAGTTTTCTACCTTTTAATAGACATTTTAGTCATTGGTTATAACTTGATAAAACGCTATGTTTCAATCGTAAACGTACCTAGGATAGAATTGAATCCATTACAATAATGGTATTTGTAGTATTTTATCTTATAGTAAAAAATATCCTATGTATCTTATCTTTATAAATCTAAACTTCTCTCAAAATCTAGGTTTTAATACATTTTAGATTAGATACTACACATTTCAGATAGCGTCCTCGTTGCAATCGGGATCACACTTCAAAGCGATTATAAAACGGACGTACACAAGCTTCAACATTTCATAACATCTTAAATTATAATTTTATATTCGCATCAACACTTTATTACGTGTTCCAAGAACTGGATGTATGAAGTATACTGGTCTAGATATATTATACTTTTCCGTATAGAATATCTATACTTTCATTTTCCTAGAAATTGAAGCTTTCATATTATTTTTCAAGTTATTTGTTGTAAATTCTGATAATTTTATCAAAAAACAAATATGGAACACGTTGACATATGTTTTAAAGTACGTAATTTATATAACATACAGTACCTGTCAAATTGTAAAACTCTTTAGAAAATAAATACTTATATATCTACCTAAATACATTTAATTTTATATTGTGCAATACATAAACGGATATCTTTGTGTGTTATTTTAATACATTTTGAGTATAAAAGAATTACTTTATTGCTATTAGATATAAGACATACAATAAAAATAAAGTTTCAGGTGATAAGAACTTTGCTTCGTTGTCAAAGCGAGAAACTGAAAATATGTATATGTGGGAATCGAACCCACAACCTTAAATATATTTGTATATATTAATAACCAAAAAAAATACAAGAAATAATTACGTCACAAAATACTCACTCATCATATATTTCGCAACACATAACGTGGAAAAGTTAAAGTTCGCATCCTTAAGTGTAATAACAGCTTCACTGTTACTGGTTGGCATCAAAAGCTCTAAAAGTTCTAGTTCTGTCAACCCGAACTCGGAACATGTTATGTAACCTGAAACGTTCACAATTTAAATAACAAAATTCTACGTAAAATATTAGGAGTTTGACGTACAAATATTTTTAAACTGCGTCACGTTTTGATTGTGGATTCCAATCTTTCTCTATTGTATTTAAACTTAACTTAACTATTGCGTGGAGCAAAAAGATTTGTTTTCCTTTTAGTTAGTGTTTTTGACTTTTTTTGACACTGAAATGGGTTGACAATATGTATGAATATGAAACAATCTAAATGGTATACTGTAATACCATTTAGATGTTTCATGGTTTTCCAATTTTTGAAATAAGAGGGAATCTGCACTAAGGTTAAAAATGAACTGATAAGCAAAAGTACGTGCTACATGTGTAGATATGAACAAATAATTTTAGTCCTAATCACAGCAACACTATATAGATGCTTTTCGGACATGTATTTATTCTCGGTGAGGGTGAACTGACTATCTCCCGCTCAGCAGTCAATGCCATCGAAAATTAAATAAATAGGAATATATATGTATATTACAATACAATTACAAATAAATCAAAAACTTACCAGCTAATTTACTGAAAGCCTTAGAGCCAAACACAACTTCTAAATGATCAAAGGCACCGTCAATAAAGTCTCCTGAACTATTATTATCTGAGGTTTCCTCGATAGCGTCCAACAAGTAGTAACAATTCTGAACTTTAAACTTTTCCTTTTGAGCTGGCGTTAGTTGTAATTGTTCTAAAGATACTGAACTCGTACAAACTAAGAATACGTTTCTCGGTAACGACATCGGAAGCCAAGACAATCCCGTCACGATATCACACTCCAAAGGATTAACTCTATGTACGTTATCTATGAAGATTAGCAATATCTCATTTTCCATATCCTCACATCGTTTGAGCAAACTTTGGAACCAATTGTTTATGTACAACGGATCGAAACTTGCGTCTTTTGGAAGATAGCCTTCTGGAATGTTCAGGATGATCGATATTTGTTGGCACATAACTCTCAGTAGTTCGAGATTGTAAGCCGATCTTGGCGTGGAAGCGGAAAACCTTATTATTCTTAGCACAGGCTTAGAGAATATCTGTTCAAACTTGAAATACAAATGAGTTAGCAGTGTACTCTTTCCGGAAGCATCGGGCCCGTATATCAAGACGGGGGGATGCCGTGATTTACTTTGATAGTTTTCTTTTGCGTTATCTAGTATACTTCTAGTTGCGTCTTCGATTTGCTTAACATTTACGCTATATAACCGATTGTGTTCTATACATATCCTAAGATGAGTAATGTGCTCTAGAAATACTTCCTAAAAATTTAATTAAATTTTTATTTTTATAAAATATATTTTATGTATAATATATTTGTCGCATGTAAAATACACATATGTATATTAATTCTAACCTGGACAGTCTTTTTCCTTCCTTTACCCTGATCAGGTTCAGTGCTTAGGCTGTCATCGACAAGCGAACTGATTACAGTTTGTACACGATCTCTGAATGGAGATAACTTCTCCTCAGTATCGGACGCTGCGTCTGTTCGAGATGAATCTGCAGATATTGCTCTAAAGATACAAATTTATTAATTAAGATAAATATTTTCAAGAAATTCTCATTAAACATTGCCAACAGACATGTTATTTAATATTTATATATAATCGTCGGATAACTAACAAGCTCATACAAATAACAATACTAATAGGATACATGTAAATTCTAGTTTTATGTTTAAACTAATTATTAGCGTCTTTTTAGGGTTCCGAAACTCAAAACGAAAAAAAACGAAACTGTTATAGAATCAATTTGTTGTCCTGAATGACTGTGTTGTCTGTCAATATCATTTATCTCAAGAAGGTGTGGAGGTATCAAGCTGACATTATTATCAAATACTTAGGTCTACGGTCCTTTGGAGCATAGGAAAAATTAAGTCTTAATCAACGCAGTCAAAATACGAGTACTTGCAAGCATCGTTTTTACTCCATTCTGTACGAAATTCACCACAAAACCAAAACCTATAGGGGACTTCTCGTGGACCTACAGTTACGATATTTTTTACAAAGTGAGAATTTAAAATACAAATAAAGAAAAAAAATCAGAAACGTTAAAATTTAATGGTATTTAATAGAAAAAACTTATAACAAACTTAATTCATAGAGTTCTTTTCATACAAAATGAATGCAAGCAAGCTTAAGTTTATCAACTTTTATAGGTTGTACTTTCCGGTGACCTATAACCCTGAAATTAGTACAGAACTCTCGGTGAACAAGTCCGATTCGCACTTGACTGATTTAAAAAATCATTAATTAAATATCAGAATGCCCTCAAATTTTAGAGTATAACTTTATACTTATGTAAATCTAAAGAATAAAGAAAAAAATAAGATTTTATTTTAAGTAGAACCGCTTATCCATGTTTGTAAAAATATTTCAATCTACTATCATTTTATGATAACACAGAAATGAAGTTCATCGCATAAGGGATATTGTAGGTGCTGTATAACGTTAATTACTCTGTCAATATTGACTTATTGCACGAGCTTCTCTTATTGTGTAGTATGAATAAAAAAAACATATTTTTCATATGATTGTTTTGATTCTTGTTTATTGAAAATGTTGAAGCATATAAATATGAGCTTACAATTATATTATATTTTATTTCTTTATCTTTAGACTTCACTAGGGTCTTTATCGGCGACGTAGTGCCTTGACACTACGTAGCTTCACATTTCCGTTGCTGTGGAGATTGAATCCACAACCATCGTGTTTACGAATACTGTCCCACTGCGCCACGATATTTAAATATGGTATAAAACTATATAATAAAGCAATCGAAGGACAGTTCTACCTAGTCACCCCAAATTACTGCAAAATATTCGAAACAACGGGTTTCCAAATATGTTATGCATTTTATAAAAAAAAATATTTGTTTTACAGTGGGTCCTAGGTTAGGTACTTACTCTAGCCTTATAACATGTGTTTCCGGTAAAAGATCCTCAAATTTTTTTTGTAATCTTTTTAATCTTTGGTGTGCTAATACTGTTAGTTTGGAGTCATCTGGCTCCAAATCTGGAATGTCTCGTAACACGGCAATAAGACCTTTTGGATGTTTTCCATTTTTTAATAATTCTGTAACAAATTATTTTTTTAATACACTTTATATATTTTAAGTCATTTTATTACAAATATGTAGGTATTCATTAAGTATTTATTTATATTTACGCATACTTCAAGCTATAATAGTATTTTGCTCGGTGATTATAGTAATAAAATTTTTCGTTGTTTATCAAAAAAATAACTAAGCAGTGTAGTGTGTAAGGTACTGAGGCTGTAGTCTGTCTAACAAAGTCGAAAAGGCCTATAATTTTTATGGCGTATTATTGTTTAAAAGTCTCCTATTTTTGGTTAAGCACATACACAAACTATATAGTTTTTATATAATCACATTTTTAACATTTTCGACATATATTTATTAAAATAGCCTAGCATAAATACGTAGTATCTAAGTGACTTTGCTTTATACTATGTTAAGGTTAATGTAAGATTATTATTTATCGGTACATACAGCAGGGCAGGCAGAGGAACTCTAGTGTTCACATATTCCGTTCCACATTTTCCGAATTCTGGAGGCATTGCGTGTTGAGGGGTAGAACTCAACGCCGCGCTTTGCCTCGACACCAGAGCGAAGAATATTTCATTTCCTCGAGTGGGATTCGAACCCACAACTTGTCGCGTTCACAATGACACTTTGTGCTCCTGAGCCACGATCAGCCTGATACGTACAGACAGATTTTTGTATAAATTAATTTTTCAAATATAATTTGACTACAAAAAAGTAAAGTCAAATATATTACTCTATTTTATACTATAAGAGAGCAGAGATATTGTAGAACATATATCATTCTATCGATTTAACGTTTTAAAACTCAGTTTAGATAAATTTATGCTTGAAAAATCCTCCACATCTGAACACAATATTGTATCCCGTGATACCTACGAGTGCTGTAGAAATTCACCTTTCAGATTATTTCAAATGAAACACCTCGATGTTGGAAAGTACGGCGTTCCATTTATATTGTATGAAATGAAGGAAGGACGCAGGTAGCTGTCCAAATGATATTTCAAGCTATATCAATCAACTATCGACCATATTTCAAAATATTATTATTATTATCATGATTCCTGTGAATGGTGGTGATGGTATATCCCATAGGATATATTTTATTTTCAAAATGGTATTGCATGTCGCTATTATTATATAATGCAATTACTATTTTTAGAAAGTTGGAATGTTTGGATTTTTTTAATTTGCCTTCTAGATTTAACTCTATCTAATCAGCTTCAATTTTTTAAAAATTGATTATGCATAATTCGTACATTACTTAATGTATCTGGTTCGTATCTATTTCTTATATTCACACAAATGAAACTGCGGCAATAGCTTGTTTTTAATATAAAATATTAAGATATCAATCAAAATTACCACTGCCGAAATGAAAATAATTAATTCCCTCAAGTGGGAATTGATCCCTCAACTGTTGCTTGCAGTGAGACGATGCACTGTGCCGCTGCATCAAGGTTGCATCAAATATTAAATTACGTAAACTAAATAAAAACGACAGGCGGTGGGTTCGATTTCTTCTCGAGGAAATGAGACATTTCATATTTTCATTCTGGTGCCGAGGCAAAGCGCGGCGTCAAGATCCCCCAATCAACACGCAATGCTTACATAATTAGGTGAAAAGCTGGGAGCGGAGTGTCTAACACTAGGCTCCCTCTGTCTAGCCTGCTTCATGCGGGATACAGCGTGAGGTTGAAAAAAAAAATTAAAAAAAAATGGAAAATATAGGTACACAAAAATTAATCTGTCGATAAAAAATTGATAGAGACAGCTGTAGGTAAAGTGCAAGTTTATTTTTGTTTTATTCTAGCCAATCAACAAGTGACGCAAAGAGCGTAGCGATATTTCAATGCAGGCGAAGTCGTTTCCGGGAAATTGGGTTAACGATTGGACTATTTTTATGATCAAAATACGCTGAAAATTCCTTTATTACTATTTTTATCAATTTTCGTTCAATCGTCACAGTTTTTTTTGTCAAAAATGTATTTTGGCGAAGTGGATGTGTATAATAAGTACTTGTTGCTTTAAAAGTCACTATTTTAATTTCTTTTCGGTACATTTGTAATTTGAAATATATGTACTTTCTTCAATTAGATTACATTACGTTTCGATAGAAAATTTCATGAAAATTTCAGCATACATTTTATCTTAAAAAAGTTTATTAACATATTTTAGCTATACATATATACAGGGTGGAAGTGTCAGCACCACTTTAAATGAAACCGCAGTTTTAACTACTCTAGTAGTGTGTGTTCCTAGTGAACTACTCTAGTTGTTTGTAGTAGTGTGTGTTTACGTTATTGGTATCTATGCGTAACTGCGTCACACGAAATACAGGAATGGATAAAAATCGTAAAACGAAAAAAAAATCCTATGTCTAAACTGTTGAGGTATCTTGATTAATTTCTTTAGATATGGGTTTAAAATATTGTATCTTATACTTATACTTTTACGGGAACAGCATATATGCTGTTCCCGTAAAAGGAGCGCTGACACTTCCACCAATACGTATCAATATATATATTTTTAAGGTACATGATAAGTACTATTAATAGGGGCACTTGTCAATGTAAAGAAATCAAAATATTTCATTTAGAAATTTTATTTTGTAAATTTTAGTTTGTGCTTGCATAAAGCAAGCTAATCTCAGAAACCGCTTTGATTTTAATTCAGTTTTTACTAATGTATTTTAGTAAACTTTCTTTAAAATTTTGTATTTGTTCTATTTTCATCGGTTTATAAATAAAATTGTTAGGTTAATAAGTATAAAATATTTTGTATGACAAAATTTTTTTATCTCTTTCGCTGACGAAACGATATTATTAGTCATCATTTGATATTCTCATAGGGCGCAACGTACGATGACATTCAAATGACAAAAAATATTTACGATAGATTCCTTATCAATTTACTTTCAAGTTAGAATGTTATGTGACACAAGGTACATCCAACCTTACTGTCACGTAGAGTAAGTTTTAAATCGTATTTAGAAATACTTATTTAGAATTTCCTTTCCTAAGTGTGAGCTTTAAAAATGTTAAAAAAGTTTTAAATCATTTCAAATAAGCGTCGTTGTTAGTGTGCGCTAGCGGCACGCGCATTCCACAACGTATAACCGCGCGCCTACTGCGCTCCTACATTCAATGCGGCTGTTACGTAGGGGTGCGCTGGCGCTAGCGTTCCAGTGTTTTATTGTAATTTCTGTCGCGATAAAAAATCGTAATTATTTAGTTTATGTTATTATTTTACTGTCACTTGGCTGAAAAATATATTGTTATAATGTATTAAAAAATATATTGTATGAAATTGATATATAGCGAGTTATATGTATTATTTGTTATATATAGATAAGCGTAAAACAAGACTGATGACCAATTTGATGATTCCAACAACTTTACCGTGGCGGATCTTTACCAGTATGATGATAAAGACTATGGTTCAGATTAAGATTTAGAAAGGGAATATAAAAAAATACATCTGGTAGTGAAAGTATAAAAGTAATACTTATTCTTTTAATTACTGACAAAAATCGACGTAATTATACGTTGTGTTCGTACAAGTCTTTTAAATTTTACTTATACTGACGGATCGTATGCAAACGATGGCGTCATGTTATTACATCTTTAAAATATATTATTATATATCATTGGACTCAATGTACTTATACGTCATATAATTTTGTATGGGCATTTACTGTGTCATTATAGAAAAAAGACTTGTGGGTAGCGTCCGCGTAAGTGTTAATGTGATGTTAGAACACGTTAGAAAAATCCAGGTTAGAAAATATAATATTATTATACAGTGACTTACCAAGTGCGGTTTCACATTGTATTTCCACAGGGCTTCGTAACAGTTCGCCGACGCTCGCGCCGCCTTCCAGCGCTTCAAGAGCCAACGTATTGAAAACTTTCTGAACCGTCGATAGCCGCTTCCGCTGTTCTTCCCGTTCCAGTAAATCACTGTACCTAGTTAAAAGTAAACAAGAAACTATCATTTTCAGTTTAATCGTACATTTTGAATAGAATTTCTGTGTTAGTAATGCTGTAGTGTGCAATTGTATAAAGATATTTTTGTTTTCAAGTCTTTGTCTAGAAAACCTAATGTCAATACTACGCCCCGCTTTGTGTACATAGTGTAAGCAAATCAAAGTAGTTCTCTCCCCCAAATAGGAGATGAACCCATAACCATCACTTTTACATATTTATGTCTATACATATTATAACCTCTTCTTCTAGTACACAAAACATACATACATTGCTAATATTAATACATTTTAATAAAACTACCTTAACGACACACTGTCAAAAAATCGAAAAAAAAAGATAGGGTAAAAAAAAGACAGGGATAGATAGGGTTTTTTCGATTTTTTTACACAAATGCAATCCTTTTATAATTCCGAATGATCGAACCTAAAAAAATGATGAAAAAGATAAATATCAAATATGAAATGAAATATTTTAGGTCGCGTCGTTGGGTCCCAAATAGTTTTTGATCCAATTCGTGATAACCTTTTACGTACCTACATAAGCATTAAGGCGAGGTACGGGTCAGAACATATTGAATAATGCAGGTAATCTTGCCTTCCCTTGGATTTTGCCGTTTTCATTCTACCAGTTAAAGAAAATGTTAAGCTCATATGTGAAGCAATATTTATATATATAAAAATGTCGTTTTGAAAAGTGTTACATTAACCCTAGATTACGAACCTTCGTCGATTCGACGACGCGGGTTTGTTTTAATCGTGTTAACTTTTGCGCGCGCGATCGTACTGCTTTCATACTTTAGGTAATCTATGTCGATCCATTGCCCCCGCGACTGATGATAATGTTTTGAGCGCAGGGCGCCCGTGAGCGCCATTCCACCAACCAAGGCTCTTCGAATCGACGAAGGTTAGTAATAACGTAATATTTTGTATTATTTAGTTAGCTTATATTTGCGTTATTTTTTGCCTTGTTTATTTATTTTGTTTATATTCAAATGCTATTTATAATTCGTTGTTTAGATGTGATTCGTCACTTATTATTACAAGACGACAGCGATATAGAAAATGCATTAGGGAGTGATACAGAAGACCACCTTGAGGCTGATCCTGCTTATGAAACAGATGGTGAAGATGAAGTTTCTACTTTGACCCAACAGCAACTTTCAGGTCAAGATATGACTATCTTAGATAAGGAGTGACACAACTCCTTGATTGAATTTTACAACCAAACTAAAGGAGGTGTATACACTTTGGACCAGATGTGTTCCCTTGCTTCTTGCAATAGAAAAACACACAGGCCATTGTGCCTTTTTATAGAATGTTAAACATTGCATTTATAAATAGTTACGTTATTACGTTATTTATGTAACTTATAATATATATGCTAAAAAAAAGCCTTTATTGAGACGTGATTAACTAAAAGCTCTGTATCACAAGCTAATTGAATCACACATGCAAAAGATGTTGACAATATCAACTCTTTTAACTGGTCTGCGGGACTCAATTACACACATATTAGGAAGGAGTACTTCGAATTCTACAATTAAGACTGTGCGATGTATCACCTGTGCTAAGAAAAAGGTAAATATGTGCCTTTTGCCCGCAAAGCGAAGGATGTTGGATGACTGAAAGTTGCACCAAGTGCAATAAATCGTTGTGCGGGGAGCACAAACTTGACGTATGTCACAAATGTATTAATTGCTAGATTTTTACCAAATTTTTTATTTTATTACTTTATAACATTCGTTATTTTTAATATTTAGTGATTGTTTGTTACATTTACTTTTTATAATACTCATATAACAACTTTAAATATGTTACTATTGTTGATTTTGCATAAAACCTATGATCTTATTCATAAGGCTGATGGTTAATAATTATGATATTTTGGTTTATGTAAACATAATAAATAGAAAGAAAAGATATAAATAATTAATTAAAAAAATAAAAACACACACGTTTCATTTAAATACAACCCATTATCCCCTGTATTAAATATCGTAGTCGAAACGACGAAGGGACTTAGAATAATTTTATAATCTGTATATAAAAAATGTGTGTTTACACTGTATTCTTCTACACTACAAATTGCCTTTAACCTGAGTGAAAAGTAAAAAGCAGAGTGATTTTTTACTCCTGTTTCAAGAATGAAGAAATATATAGAGGTAAATACAGAAGGTATCATTTCAATTTTATTTAACCTTTATTTTCCCTTGTAAATATGGCAAAACAAAACCTTTTGTAGAGGTTTGTATTTCAAGAAAAGCACTTTCGGAAATAAAACATAATACAGAACAAAAGAATGCTCTTCATATCCCACGATTTATATCACTTTCCTTAATTACAGTGACAAATAGAGGCCCTCTGAATTAGAATTGCCGCTACGGAAAGTATAAATAATTTGACAGTAACGGATATAGTAAGGAATTTTTTTGACATTGACAAGTCATCTAATTTAACGTTAAGAAAATTTTATTTACTTGTTTATTTTATGAATAAAGAAATTACGACATTATTGTCACATGGTTCAAATGGTGCTCGAGGGTAATATATATATATTTTTTAATAATATACACTACTATACATAATTCGTATTATAAAGCAAGAGAGTTAGTTTGGTTGAACGAGCTAATCTTAAGAACCACTGGTTTGAATAGAAAAAATCCTTTTGTGTTCGATAGTCCATTTATCGAAGAAGGATATGTAGAATGTACATCAGGTTAATAATTTTGACGTAAATAAATTGCCTGCGTGCGGTAAAAGTAACCACTTTTGGTTTGTCATGTGCCATACACACAACTTTTAGTTATTCCAATTTCGAACATACGACCGATTTTCCCAATTTATTTACACAAATCTCAGTTTTAGGTGCCATAAATTACAATATTTTTTAAATGTGTGTAGGTACTAGATACCTTTAGGTAACTAAATGGTTTAAAAGTGACTTAACTAAAAAATAGCTAAAGAAAAAAATATATATTTCAAAGTAACTACAATACATATAAATGTAATTTCATTTTATGTACATTTTGCCATCGTACTTAATCAGATTTAGTGCATTGAAACATTAATTAGCATTGCCGTTAGAATATCACACAATCTAATCAAAATGTAAAGCTGAGCTCGAATTCATTTGTATAATTAACGTGTTCATTAACTAACAATATATGTATTTAGAACTTTCCACCACAGTTACGTAAAATTAATAAAACTATTATATATATATATATTGCAATTTTTTTTTTTTAAATTTTATTGTGTTTTTTTTGTATTTTGTGTGTACATATAGTATATGTATGTATGTATGTATGTATGTATGTGTGTATGTAATATTTATTTATATATCTTAATAAATATATATTTATTTGTTTGTATTTTATGTATTTGATATTTTTA
>DWLH01000935.1:0-15368 GCA_018249795.1 Heliconius telesiphe telesiphe
TCTATACTAATATTATAAAGAGGTAAGATTTGTATTTTTGTATGTATGTTTGTATAGTTTTCACACAAAAACTACCAGACCGATTTCAATATTTTTTTCACTATTAGAAAGCTGCATCTTCACTGACGAGTATAGGCTATATTACATTTTCAAAAAAATTAGAGATCCCTAATAAAAATGCAATAATGTAACCCAAGGTGTGAAGAAATTGATTTTAACAATTCTATCATCGCGTGCGCTGCGAAAACTATTGTTGATAGAACAATAAAAATATCTATAAAAAAGTCCGCAAACCAACTACTGTAGTTATGACAATATACCCATTTTTTTATATTTTAATAAGTTAACAAAAGTGCCGACAATAATCAAACCATATTATTCATACCTCTGCATTAATCCTTATCCCATTAAACGAATTCAAAACTATCAATCTAAAGAAAATCATGTAATAATAAAAAATGCGGAGTGTGTGAGCATGGCACACACTCCGCATTTTTTAGAGGGCCTCGCGCACCGTGGCGAGTAACTCTGCGGGGGTGAGGGGGAGGTGCATCGATATCACTAAAACTATTAAGACAATCGATTAGATTTTTTGTTCCTTGTCAGCACCACTTTAAATGAAATCATAGTTTTGACTACTCTATAAAATCCTAATACAATAAAAAAATGAAAAAGTTATTTTTTCATACAAAATAAATTATAAAATTATCGTCATTAAAGACGCACACAAAGGGAAACCGCCGCAAACTCCTAATTCCAAAATCGAATCGTAGGTATTGGCGGCAAAGTTCAAAGTTGCTTAACCTATAGTAGTATTTTTGTAGTAGTATGTGTTTACGTTATTAGTATCTATGCGTAACTGCGTTACACGAAATACAGGTATGGATAAACATCGTGAAATGAAAAAAAAATCCTACGTCTAAACTGTTAAGGTATCTTCATTAATTTCTTTAGATATGGGTATAAAATATTTTATCCTATATATAACATACATTATACGTATATCAAAACACGAACATAATTCCGTGTACTAAGTAAATAATTCTGTGGCCTAAACGGGCGAAGCCGCGAGCGGGTCGCTAGTAATAAAATAAAAAATGTACGGAAATTTTAGTTTTAAAAGTTAAAACTTCAAAAAGTATTTTGTCTTATATTTTCATTTAGCGTTTGGTAACGGCGTTGAGTTCCGCCATTCAACAGGCAACGCGTCAAGAATTTAGTCCAAAGTGAGGAATATTAAAGAGAAACAGAGACAAATAAATTCGATGCCTACTACAAGACTCTGAAAAGGCTAAAAATAAGGAAATATGTTCATAATATATATTTTTTCATGGAAAAGACAAGGCAAACGAGCGTTTGGGTCACCCGACCACCGCCCACGACACCGTGCACCACCAGAGGACCGGCCTTTAAGGTGTGTTGGGCGCCGGAGCATGGGCCCGGCATTACCTGATGCGAAACGCAGTGGCATAAAGCCACTACTTCACGCCGGTTTTAAATGCCGGGGGTGGTAATGATCCAGTGGAGTCTGCCCATGCGTGTTGCAATTGCTGGCGACGTGACTCTACCACACGTACTTTAGTCGCCTCTTACGACACCACCAGTACCAGGATGATCCTGTTCTAGGCCGGGATCACACGGCACAAAATATATATGCTTTTCATATCTGAAAGTGACTGCACTTTGCACCTCGCCTCAAATTCTAATCTAATTCCAGAGTTACACGTAGAAGATTCTTAAGTAACTATTCAAGCTAGACAGTTAGTAACTACTATGAATAGTTAGTAAACACTAGAGGTAAATAGTCGTATATGAAGACATCACACTTTAAACTTTGTGTTTCATCTTACTTAAAATATATTTTGTAATATTTTATACTCATATTATATTTATATGACGTTCACTTTATTACAAAGGAAAAATGGGTCTCTTATAAAGACTCCGCTAACTCTCCGTCTGTCTGTCTGTCCCTCACCAAGCTATATCTCATTAACCGTGATAGTTAGACAGCTGAAATTTTCAGAGATGGTTAATAACTTTGTAAATAAGTAAAACGTCCCAATAAAATTGATGTTATTGCGATTCCATATTTTCATTTTGAAAGGAACAAAAATATTATATTTTATTCTTTTCTACCATTTTCTAGACTTTGAGTGGCGTAAACTAAGATAATATTTTGTTTTATCGACAGGAAATATTAAATAAAAATAATGAAATGAAATTTAATAAAGTGAAACCATTGTAGTGTGTGCCATAACCATACAAGCCAGTGTTAAATATATTTAACAATATATTTATATAACTTGACAAACAATAAATAGTTTATTTAAATTGCTTGAAAATAAATTTCATTTACATTTGTTTACAATATTCTGTTATTTACATTTACATAAAAAAGGGTCACCTGAAACCGTTAAACTGTAATGAAGTCGCCCTTTCTGCTAGTTTATTTTATTTTTGTGGTACTCAAGGAAAATTTTATATATTTATGAATATATGAAAAATGTTGAGTTTTTGCATATTAAGTATGTGGTTTCACCATGGTGTAGTTAAACGCGATAGTTCTGGGTTTGGTGCCTCGAAGTTGCCTCGGGGTAATTATATTTTGTTGTTTTCCTCGCTCTGGTAGACATAAATGGACAAAAAATGTTTTTAAGGCCGTCGCAGCGGCACAGCGTCTAACAGTACACGCGACGGTTATTGATTCGATTTCCATTCGAGGTAAAGATTTTTTTTTATTTCTCGCTCTGGTACCGAGAAATTGTACTCTTATTTCCAGTGGAGTTGAGTTGGGTTTCGCCAATCAACACGGAATGCTTTAAATCCGAGTAAAAGAGATAATATAAAATAGTAAAAAATTTCATAATTTTGTAATTTTTTTAAGTAAGCAAAAAAAAAAAGAAAAAGTAACTATGCTCATCGTTTTTCAATTTAATTGATAAAATTATTAACACAAGCAAAACATCAAACCATTTTATGTTCACTAGTAGTATACACGAAAAGGTCTTTAAACTATGAAAATACTTAGCCCATCTTTACTACCAACACGACTTTGTAGTTTGTTTGAGCTTCTCAAAATCCAATATCTTTAAGATACCTAAGAAACCTTAAAACTTTCAATGAGTACAGAATGTGCTAATAGAATTCTATCTATCGAGTATAGCTCTGGGTTTAAAATTCTCTATTTAAGTTCACTGTTTTGTAATACAAAATACTTGTGTGTTTGGAACTTTTTTAATTGAAACAGCTTTTGATCGATATTTTAATAAGGAGTTAGTACTTATAATTCATTTAAAGGTACATTTTACTTTTAGTAGTATTTACCTATATATGATTATTTTATACTAATTTATAGAGATGTATTATAATAAATATAATTAGTTTTAGCTTAACTCTGTATACCGTATATGTATAACAGTAGGGAGAGAGAACCTTGTATTAAGACTGGAACGACGTGGAACTCTTTATAGCAAGGAAAATTAAAATAAATTATTTTTTCGAGTGAGAATCGAACCCCCAACGTTTGCGCTTACAATTAGAGGCTGTGTCACTGCACCACAACAATAAAATTATATTAATGAAAAAACTTTGAACTTTACATAAAAATCTACTCAAAAAAAGAGCTCAACGGGTGTAGTTTTTAAAATCTCAAACAGGTTTTGTAAACTCAAATGTTTAGACACACAGATAGTTTTTATTTTTTTTATATCGTTATCTATAACCATAATTTTACTATGACTCACGTCGTACCATTGCGATACGACAGCCTACAGAAGTTGCGTAAAGTACTATTTTACAGCTCTAGAGTATTTTCTGAGGAAGCTACAGTTATACGATATTATTTTTTAAGTTCACGCTGTATCTCGCGCATAGGCAGAGATAACCTGGGAACCTAGTATGAAGACTCTCTGTTCTCCATTGATACACTTCTATTCCCTACTTTCTATTAATTCTTGAGGCATTGAATATAGAGAGACGTAACTTAACGCCGCACTTTGCCTCGTTACCAGAGCGAGGAAATCAAACTATAAAATATTACATACCCCGAGTGGGAATCGAACCCGCAACGCAATGTTCGCATGTTTGTTATTAAAAATATATATAAGTATGAATCTGACGGAGTGTTTTTGTTTGTGTCATACAAAAATTACAGCCGTCGGTAAAAACTTGAAGCGAAAAAGCAATTTAATCCCCTACATATGAAACTCGTTGCTCTTGACGTTATTTGAAATATAAATTTGATTAGTAATTGTAAAAAATTGAATATGGCCAAACGATTGTTGACAATCTACTAAAAAATCTAAAGAATTTGACATTTATAGCTTACAAAAATAATAGTAAAATATATATTTATTGAATAACACTTTGTTTGGCTCGTGATGTGATGTGTTTTAACTTGCGTCAGCTATTCAAGATCTTTTATAGATTCAGAACTAACAATGTAAATGTATTTTTAAACATTTTTAAAGTGTTATTCCACACTTAGGAAAGAAAAATACTTATTTAGAAAACGTATAAAAATTTGAACGTAGCGGGACTCGAACCCGCGCCTCCTGGAAACCGACCAGGCGCTCTGACCACTAAGCCATACGTTCAGATTAGTGAGCAGAGTTTTATACGTTTTCGAAATAAGTATAATGTAAAGGTAATTTAATTTGCAATACGTAAATTTGATGCCACCAATAAGGTACGGAACCCTCGGTGGACGTCTCTGACTCGCACTTGACCGGTTACACAACAAGAAAACTGTAATTGGATTTTTATATTACTTTCATTGACTTATGTGCCTTTTAACAGGAGCCAAAGATTTAGTTAGAAAAACTTGAAATAAATTATTATATAATATGTAAATACAATCATGTTTTTAACTTACATAAATAAGCTTTATATTTCATACTATATGGCCATTATTCTCGCAATCCCATTTCGATCCCACCGTTTATAACGCGCAACTTCACGACGATAAAGCTTGGTTGTGACGCGTCACAAAGAGTGACCATGCGTAGAAATGGAAGAGCACTTTTAATAAATATATTACCCATTACGGTAGATACAAAAGTACTTTTAGTTTTTTTTTATTTGATTTTACTAATATTTTTTTGTCATATGTTGCATGATGAGAGAGTAACGAAGGGATATTGAGTTGCGGAACTTAACGCCGCGTCTTGTCTTGTTGCAAGAGAAAGGAAATGTAAAATATCATTCCCCTCAGCGGAAATCGAATTTAAAACCGTCGCGTTTACAGTCAAACGCTGTGTGTCTCTGCGCCACGATAAATTCATAATGTACAAGTAATATAAGATTTTATCATATAATTATTTTGATAATGTACATATTTATATGATTAAAATTGAAAGCGAATTTTGGTGAATACTTATCGAGTACCTCGAGAGATTCGCACGTTACTATAAATTTTTCTCTCTAATAATTGACATTTACAGTTAATTTTTAATATTAATATTTAACCAAAACGCGTCCCGATATAAAACCACTAATGATGTTGGATGCAATAAGCGGTAATTGGAATGGAAAATAGCTTTACTTTTGCACGACTGCATTTACATTCACTATATTATACTAGCTTTATTTGTCGACTTTTATTTTCTACTGTCTATATTGACTGTTTCATATCATCATCATCGCCGCATCACCAGTTTACTTAATGATGACAAATTATTATAATGGCGAACGAAGAACCTTAGTATTCAAATGTTCATTTCAAAGAAGAAAAATATTTTAATAGCTTAGCTATCTTGAATCTTTTATCAATATAAGTATGATTTTTTACTAAGACCAAGTAAAAAGTACCTCTACGCTGTACCCTGCTATTTACACGATACAGTGTAGAGGTAAGCAGAGGGAACCGAGTGATAAGACACATCGTTACCTTATAAGACTAGTATGAAAATAATGTGAATATTGAAATTAGTTCATTCAAAAAGGTTGCTTAGAGAAATTTATCCTCATCCTATGTTAATGTGGGCCGTCTCAAATCTTCTCCTATTAGAAATTATTTAAATTCAACCTCTGCCCATGCCGTAGTAAATAGTGAGGCCGTCCTGGCGTAGAGGCACCTATTGTTGATTTAACTCCCACTTGGGGGAATGTGATAACGCTCTGGTAACAAGGCAGAGCACGTGTCTTAGTGGGAACGGAGTATACTGTGTTAAAATGTGTTTACTCATTTTATTTTTAATATTAGTTAAATCAAACTAAATACGTACTTCATCAACACTCACATCACAATCCGTGAAGGCAAAACATGTATAATTTAAAAAAAGATTTATTCTGAATACATATTGTATAAGGTCTATACAACTTCTTTACACAAAAAGAAGGTTCAAAAGCAAAGGCAGCGGTGCGTAGCGGTACATTCATAAACAAACAAACAAAAAGGTAACACTTTTTTCGGACGAGACGTGATTTGGTCTAGACCTTTTAAGATATATAACTATAACGAACCTACTTTTGTAGTACGAGTACCTCATTTATTATGAACGACGACCTTTTGAAAGTTTCACAATTACTAATGAAGTTAGTCAAAGTTAAACGTATTTTTTGTTGTAATAGAATAACTATTTGAGGCAGTATCATTTTATTATTAGTATTTTAGAAACCTGTACCATTTAGATAAGTGAAACGGGACAGCTATTTTTGAATATTTGATTTTCATGATGTTTTATATTATATTTTATTTTTTACACCTTTCTATTTTGTTCTGTATATTAGACTAGGCAGAGAAAACCTAATATAGTAGTATTAAGACACTTCATTCTCTGCAATCGCCACGGTTGTAAACCAACCACTTATCACGCACTACGCCGACCCAACATATTTATTAATGACTTGAAAAGAAATACATATAAAATATCGAAACACAAATTCTTCCATACAGTGTGTATACAGTTAAAGGGTAACAAAGGGCTACAATTAAAAAATACCCCAACATTATAAATTTTCGAAGCAAAGTGAATAATTTACGTCAAAAACTAGTGACGTCACCTTTGAGAAGTAGCTTGAGCGACGCTATTCAATGATTACGTTCAAAGAGTCCATCTATTACTACTACTAACTTTACGCTTTATCCCTAGCGGGGTAGTCAGAGAGAACGGAGCACCAAACGCTACGGTCGCTACATATCTCTTTCGACTCGTCCACTGTCATCAACCTTTTCATACATGCCCTCCGGGGGGTTCTCATGCTTTTTACGTGACCTTCCTCCAGTATCTTTGATCGTGACCGTGATCTCACTATGACATCCTCGCTAGTACCTGCCATTCTGTGTACCTCTTCATTGCGTATTCGATCAGCTAAGCTGACTCCGCATATCCTACGAAGAGATCGCATCTCCACAGCATTCATCTTTCTTTCATTCTTCTTCTGTAATACCCACGTTTCGCTGCCGTATAACAGCGTCGGTACCAAAACTGCATTGTGTACGGCCAAACGCGCAGCTGTGCTGACGTTTCGCCGTCTCATCAATGCAGCTAAGGCTTCGTTAACCCTGTTACCGGCAGCAATAGGCCTTTCCACATCCATCTCGTATCTTCCATCTCTACTGAACATACTTCCCAAATATACCACTTCATTCACTTGTTCTAATATCTTACCATTTACACTGATCTTGCATTCCGTCCTTTCTTGATCTCTTTCAAAAATATTATAAATAGTAAAAGGTTTCGTTCACGACCCCTAAGGCTCCACTCGCTGTGTTAATAAAAAAAACCCATTGATATACAGGATTTTGCTAACTTACTTTACTAAAAAGAGTCGATGTATATAAAACTATCTAATATTATAGTAAGATTGATATTGTTGTAACTGCAACAGATCTACCTTTCAGCTATTGTTTCAAATGTTTTAAAATCTTATTCTTATGAAGTATTTTGAGTTCGGTAAGTCACTCTAGTGTCAAACGTTGAAGAAAGAGGAGCAAGAAAGATTAAACTTTAACAACAAACTTTTATCCTGAGCCCCTTTCAAATGTATCTTGAATTTTTGTAGCTTCACTTATCTCATGCATATAGCTGAGAGAGGGCACTGAGTGTTTGACTGATTCCTTTATTCAATTTTCTAATTATCTAAAGAAATTAAGACGTTCGACGGAACCTAACGCCACAAGTCGAGAGAGTTCCTTCTGAGTATCCTTAAAATATATTATAATCTAAAAGACAGTGTCTTATTTTATAATTTTGTAAATTGTTATAAATTATTTTCTAAAAACAATAAACCCAACGTGGGCCGTTTACACATATTAAAATTATTAAAAAAAATATATCGGTAAGTAATAAATTTCTAGGGACTTAACGCTCATTTGAAACACCTGAAGCGTGAAACGTTTAGAAGTAAAAATTGAATATATATTATTGAAAGCTTCGATTTGATATTATACAAACATATTATATTACGGTTTTTTTTATTCACTTTACATTATAATAGATTTTTCTTATTATCTACGCTACAGTAGGTATACCTATAGCGTATTTAATTATAAAAATCTATTTATTCTCTTATCTTTAAAATTCATAAGTCCAGATGTGGTGCAGAAACGTGATAGGTTGTGGGTTCGATTCCCACTCGAGAAAATGAAATATTTAATATTTTCATTTCCTCGCTTTAGTAACGAAGCAAAATATGGGGTTGAGTTCAGCCATTCCACACGCAAAACCTCCAAAATCGGTCGAAAGTGGGGGAACGGAAGTGCCTTAATGGAAACGAAGTGTCTTATCTTAACACTAGATTCCCCGGTTTTCTCTGCCTAATCTGCTATGTGTAGGATGCAGAGTGAAACTAAAAAAGAAGTCTTTAAATGAATTTTAAATATTTTACAGATTCACGCTCTATCCTACATATAGTGACCTCAACAAGTATCATGTTAATATAAAGGCGTTGTTGTCCCACTGACTTGACGAGGGAAACATTGGAAATTTTAGGAATAGAAATAGAATAGAAGAAGTATAAATGTGAAATTATAAAATAGAATTCAATATAAGACTTATATAATCGTGTAAGTTTAATCCTCTAAACATACAAGCAGGATGTCCACCTGATGGTAAGAATTTCTACAATGTATTATACACTTTACTAGCCATAGAAGAAGAGGTAATTAAATTTTCTTTTCAAATCAATATATTGATGTCTACATTTTAATATGTTACATATTTTATGTCAAGAAGAGTCGTAGGGCTAATATGAAAGCAGCGGGATGCGAGCCCGCGTCTTTTGGGAACCGTCCCAGCGCTTTAGACAATTGGGCCTAAATGTTTTTTTCATGCTACATGAAAATTCTATGATTCTATAATACCAAACGCAGGCTTATACTATGTTTATGTTCAAAAAAATTGGCCAAGTGCGAGCCGGATTCGCACACCGGATTCAATTCCAATTTCGGAATTGTAAGTAAACGGGAAGTACAATGCAATAAAAAAATAATAAACTTTAGTTTGCGGGCTCATGCTTTAGGTCTACGGGAAGTACCCTATAGGTTTTGATTTTGCGGAAATTTTCATACAAAATGCAGCAAAATTTCAGCTTGATACCTTTATGGAATCTCGAGATAATTTGTTTTGACAGACAGATAAAAAAGTGATCCTATAACGGTTCCGTTTTTACCTTTTGAGGTAGGAAACTATAAAAATATTAAAATAGAACATATATATCACGAAAAAAAATGAATACGACTTCACGAAGGAAACAGTTATGATTAAATGTACGGTTATTGAAAAAACCGGAAATGGCAGACGTTGGATGTTATATGCAAGTGCATTTCCATTTGCAACATTGTATTAAATTTAGTATAAGTGCACAAGTGGTGAATTCTGTGAAATGGTTTATCTTCTAGTAAAAATGTATGCAATTATGTGTGTTTCGATATTTTATATGTATTTCATTGCAAGTGGCGAATACGAGGCCAGTGGTGGCGCAGCACAAAGTGTGACTATGAGTTTGATCGCACCAGGAAATTAATTATTTATTTAAATTTTCATTTTTTCGCACTGGTGTCGAGGCAAAGCGCGGCATTGAGTTCCGCCACTCAACACGCAACGCCTCCAGAACTCGGCGGAAAGTGGGAACGGAGTGTCTTAACACTAAGTTCCCTCTGCCTACCCTGCTGTGAGCAGGATATAGCGTGAAGTAAAAAAATATTTTATTTACAATCGGATAGAATATAAGGCTAATTAAATAACAAACAGTATTTGATAGATATATATGTGAGTGTGTGTGTGTGTACCTATTATGCATAAATATTTTTTTATGATATCGAAAGTTATTTTTCTTATAAAATATTATTAGATTTATATACCTAAATTTTAAAGTTCAACATTTTCTTAATTAACTTAATAAGTACTTGTAAAATGCCTAAAGGTTAGATGAAACTTAAGTTAGTTAAACCACTGTTACTTCGAATTACAGCCTTGAATTCTAAAATAGTAGACATTATTTTACTTTTTATTAATTTAATATCCGACTGGAGTTGTTGCTCTATGGAAAGTAAATTCGAAATTTTCTTATAGAGTTGGAATAAGCTAGCTTAGTAAACTACAGGCACGTTTACTTAAAAATTTATTAATATTATCATTTATTTCTTAATATAATATTATGTTGTAAGATCTATAAATATTTAAGATATAAAAAGTCGTTTTATATAAAGAACGATATAAAAAAAATATTTAATTTGTTAAGATTCAGGATTTATCTCGCTTATCAGAGTAGGCAGAAGGCATCTAATGTATCCGAATTCAAGGTATTGTGTGTTGGGTGAAGAAACTTAATATGCGCTATCTATTACCGAGTAGGAAAATTATTTCTGTAACCATTTCTGTAACCTTTCTTTTTTATTTTTTTTTAGCTTCACTGAATGCAGTTCACTCATAAACTATCAAAACGGATCTCGAGATCGCTCTCAAGATCGATTGCAGAGTTGAGTTTATAAATTCAGGTCTACGTCTCCGCTGCTCACCCTGCTATACGCGCGGATACAGCGTGAAACTAAAAAGACGAACATTTAAAAGACTAAAAGTCGACATAACCAGAAAGGCTGTCAAGTTCCGTCGGCCCATAAATAACTGCTCTGCTCTAAGCGTTACCCTAAATACGACCAGCCACGTGCGTTTTGCAGATAGTAGTGTTGTTTTTATATACATTCTCATATGATTTACTGATGTGCGGTTTGTGAAATATATTTATGTATTATATATTTTATTATATAATATGTGAAGTTTATATAATTAATATTTTTAGTCACATAATTAGTTTAGGGACCAGTGACTTGAACATTTTTAAGGTGATAACTTTAAAAATGTTTAAAATAGATTTAATCTAATACGGGGTCAATAATAATCATATTTTTTTTTTTAAATCCAACTGCATAAATATAAAAAAGAAAAAATGAACCCATAGTTGGTCTTGTAGTTGATTTAACCTAGCGTTCCGTTCCCCTCTTTTCGTTAATTTCTCGAGGTGTAGGGAGTTGACTGGAAGAACTCAATGCCGCGCTTACTGTCGTTAGCAGAAAACATTAAATATATCACTCCAACAACTGGGAATAGAATCCACAACTGTCACACGACTGGCTCTGGTGTTATTTCACTTAGGAATAAAGCGCACTTCGGAATCTCGCTTTGGGTTCAAATCAAAAAAATATTTAATAAAGTATTAAACTTTAAAATTTTTAACGAAATTATATATTACAACTATATAAAAGATAAAAATAGACTACAGGATTCACATTAGTAGAATTTGAAAATGCTGTGATAAACGACCAACTTACCTCACGAATAGTCTAATTTTCGTCGACACCATAATTCTTAACTTAATACGTGCACGCGTGATTTATGCTCGCCTAGTAAGTGATAAAACCTAGAGTGGAAAACATTTTGAGGGTATTTAAATATTCACAAAGAATGCTATTATTACAATTTCTATGATACGTAGATGAATATCAAAATGTTCACTATAACTATTTTCGTTTATGTTTGTCTATATGTATATCGAGGCACGAACGTGTGTCGTTAAACACAGATACAGATTGTGGGTTCTGTTCTCACTCACTCTAGTAACGAGGCAAAACGCGGTGTTGAGTTCCGCCACTCAGCATGAAATATTTTCAGAATTCGACTGAAAGTGGGGGACGGAAGTGTTTTAATGGGAACGAAATATCTCGAGCCAGAAGCTAAAAAAAACTAATCTTTACTTAGTGACTGACAGACAACGCACAGACAAAACTACAGAACGCGAACCTGCGCCTTGTGGATATCATCCAAGTGCTCTTACCAAATACGCCATACAATTTTATGGGGCTTCTTCGATATTCTTATATGTTTGTTACAATTTATTTTTGTTGCTAGCATCTCGTACACACAGATAGTATTTAATTTGGAGCTAAAAGTAATGTTAGTTGCTAAGCGCTATTGTAATTCGTAATGTTTATTTATAATCTTTAACGCTGAAAAGAATGCACATTTTACAGAGAAGCGATTGTGTAACACTGTTGTGTCGTATATATTTGATTTTTTCTATGTCTCAGAATACATTAAGTAGAGTTACTGATTTTTTTTTTCTTCTCACAACAGCTAAGTTAAAATTAAGAAAATAATATATTTTTTATGTTTATTTCAAATTTAATCTTGATAAGAAAATACAAACTGTAACTATTTTATAAGTGAAATGCCACCAACTTTTGAATAGCTCCACTATTAATTATAGAGTGCGGAACAGAAACTCAAATATAAAGTCAATTTGGTCCACGGAGATAGTCACAAGTTTCTGCGTTGAGTAAGGATTTTGGAAATAGATCATTTTATAATTCTTGTTAAATTATTACTTTTTTCAGTCACAGTATAGCTATAGAATTTGAATATAAGTTTGTAATTTAGTTAGTCCTCCGTTAAGTTCCGTTCACGCAATGCCTCGATAAGCATAAGGGCGAAAAATAGAGAGGGAAAGGAGTGTAGACAATAGCTCTCTGCATATGCTAGGCTATATGCTGGATAAAATTGATGTAAATTGTTAGTCACTTTATGTAATTCTTTTATTTTCAGCATTCACGCTGCACAAAGATAACAGGGTAGAACAAGAGTATTTAGTTGAGTTGCGAAATTCAAAGTCGCACTTGGTCTACTAGAGTAGAGAAATGAAAGAAATTTAATTATAATCTTTTCCCCGAGTAGTGATCAAAGTTCGAACCCACAACCATGGCATTTATTGACATTTCAAGTTCCACTACACAAAGACGACGGCGGCTTCTGGCAAGAAGACAGTTGAGCGCGGCGTTGAATTTCGATTCTGAAAGCACAATATCTCGGAATCACAGCGAAAAATGGGGAATACAATGCCTTAACACACACAGGCCTAGAGATTTCAGTTTAAACTAAACTCAACACAAACTAGTCAAATCTCACGGACTCTAGTGAGCAATAGTTTATAAACTAAATTTTATTCCACCATTTGCTTTTACAGTTTAGCAAAAAAAAAACGAATATATGAAAGGATTAATGAGCACTGGCTCATGCACTGTTTTATTGAAAACGCAACGATTCTGTTTCCGTCGTTTCCATTAAACTTGAATTTGACGCTTTTAAATGTTTTGTGAAAGTGTAGTGTGAATTACGGCCTCGAAACCACTTTATCACCTCTTTATTTTATTCTGAACAATATAACAAATATTAAATTTGTCTCTTGAATTATATTGTCTGTGCATACTTTTTTTGCCTCTTCCGCTGTCATCAACCTCTTCGTCCATTTCCTCCGGGGGGTACTCGTGCTTTTTACGTAAGCTTTCTCCAGTATCTTTGATGTTTTTTTCGAAGGTCAACCGAGTTCTCGGCTTGGCTCGTGCTTCGTAAAAGAAGGAAGATAGATGTTTTTTTGTTATTCTTTTATTAATAATTCCCTCGACGTCTCCAAACATAACATGTGTGTTATATATCTTTAATATATTATCTTTCTTGGATATGGTTGTACAAGTAATAAGACCTAAGTTGTCAATCAGTAGTATTCGAAATGGATAAAAGAAAAATAAATTATATTCTTCTTATTATAAACAGAAATAATATAATTTATTTGATAATTAAACAACATAAGTAACAAATGAAAGAGATTCAGTGAAATTAAAATGATTAAAACGGAATGAATTTTCACAAACATTGGTCAGATCTCATAAACTACCTATTATATTCACATTTTTTGTCAAACCGTAGCAGATTTAAAGCAGAGCTCGCGGTTTTCATTTGAACGAATAAAACTGTTCCATAAAAATTTTACGCTTCAGTTAATGTAAATAAACGCTTAAATCCGTTCAGAGACACCTGGTGTAAATCTATTGTTTGAAAGAGACCATTTCTTAATACGAGTATATTTAATTTTTCAAAATAAATTGATTATTTACAATATTCATTGAATATTGAGGTCAGTCCTTGCGCAGGGACTGTGTGTGACTGTAAATGGTTGTGGGTTTGATCCTCACTGAAGAAAATGAAAAAAAAATATTTAAATGTATATTTTAATTTCTTCACTCTGGTGTCGACGCAAAGCGCGGCGTTCAATTCCGCCACTCAACACGTAAAACCACCGCAATTCGGCGGAAAGTAGGGAACGGAGTGTCTTAAAACTAGGTTCCCTCTGCCTATCCTGCTATGTGCGGGTTAGATTTGATTTAATATTATCTAAATGACAAAAAAAATATAGGGTTTTATTGATTTTTTATTAGAAAAACGGAAAGACAAATTAAAATCACTCTACATTTTCTATATCTGTATTACACTATAAAATGCTAGAAACGGCCTATCATAAAGAAAATTAAAACTGCAAAGTAAAAGCGACATTGAACATTATTTCGTAGCGTCCGTTTACTTGCGCGTCGTTTGTATTCGGCAATTCTTATGCAAATTTTAGATTGCAGTGCTATTTATTATAATATTTCATATTATAATTTTACTTTGTCCCAATGATGGTTAATGCATCTGGTGGGTTTTGAGTTTTTTTTTAAATCGCTTTTTTTATTTTAGTAAATAATAGAAAAAAAGTGAGGCCGCCGTGGCGCAGGAGCATATAGTGTGATTGCAAACGCTACTGGTTTGGGTTCGATCCCCATTCGAGGAAATGAAATATTTATTTAAATTTATATTTTTAATTCTTCGCTCTCGTGTCGAGGCAAAAGGTGGCGTTGAGTTCCGCCACTCAACACGCAATGCATGCAACATTCGGCGGAAATTGGGGAACAGAGTGTTTTAACACTAGGTTCCTGAGTGCAGGATACAGCGTGAAACAATAAAAGTGTCAGTGTAAAGTATTTACCTATAGAAGATGCACAATCCAAAATTTACCTAATATATTGGACTAGCGGCCCACTCGCAGCTTCGTCCGCATAT
>DWLH01000936.1:0-15364 GCA_018249795.1 Heliconius telesiphe telesiphe
GTAAAACGAGATGACGACAATATACCAGAACAAAGGTAGTATGACCCTTAAAATCTTATAGAAAAAGGTACGTATGAAGGTGAGGTATGCATTAATGCGGGTAAAAATCTTGGTCAATAATTCGAGCTAAAATATTAGTGGGATTTCACTATATTTTCGCATAAAAATTTCGTGTCCACAATATTTTTTAAAAATCAAATTAAAATCAGCTTCACACTGTATCTCGTACACAGTCATTCATCTCCTCGAATGGGGATCGAACCCACAACCAGTCAGTTTTACAGTCACACTTCATGCCACTGCGCCACGACTGGCCTCAAATGCTAAATTGCTAAATTAAAAATGAAATATTTATTTACATTTATATTTTCATTTCTTCCCTCTGGTGTCGAGGCAAAGCGCGGCGTTGAGTTCCGACACTTAACACGCAATGCTTCCAGAATTTAGCGGAAAATTGGGAACGAACTGTTGTTACTATAGATATCTAATTTGTACAATAAATACACGCTAGCTATTATAGATTTCTAATATTGTATTTCATATAAATCATTGTTTAAGTCAATTACATGTAAACTATAGCGTAACATATAATTATTTAGCAATATTATTCAAACAGTAATTTGATTAACGCAGAAGAGGTCATTAGCAAACATTTGTCATTTCCGCACTGTGTTTGACATTTATCACTCTGCAACTGATGAGCAGATGCCGGAACAGACGATTTATTGTAAAAGATATAACTTGAAAAATTCAGTCCTTAATAGTATAAAGTTTATTGAGTAAAAAATATATTTTATGTTGACTTATAGATATAGATTAAAATTTTATTCGATAATCTCAGCAGTAGGTCCGTCTGCTGCCTTACCACATTTAAGATTTCGTGTGCCACTCTCAACTTCTTGTATACTATTTTCAGAATCGGCTACATCAATACCATCGTTGACCCCCATTTTATTTTTAGAAGATATTTATTGTAATAATTTAAATTCATATAATGGAGACCGTAAATAAATAAAATTATGTCATATGTTCATAGATGCCGCAGTATAAATGCGAAAAACACAATTGGAATAAATAATGGTCTTTCTACATTCACCGCTCTTCAATATATTACACATAAATCATTACATGAACCAACCCCGGTCAATAGAAGAGCGTTTGAAACACCTGCGGCCGCTATAGTATATTGTGCGTAGCCGTTTTTGTATTTGAGAAAGTTTTCTTTTTTCCTTTGTACTTAACCTTAAGTTAATATTAGCTTATTTAGAGTAAGATTTTAAGATGTGGTTCGAGAGGAAATTGCAAAATTAAGTGAAACTTAACTTAAATATAGATTTAGTTATACGTACGTATTTTTATTGTACGTTTTTTCTACTGTGTTGTGAACATACACATAATATAAGAGCATAAAATATGACTATACATAAATTACTGTGAACCTTAAAAATCTGGTATTACTTGTCACAGAAATTCAATTAGAAATTTATATATATTTTTGAAACATTTTTAAAGTGTTAATCCACACTTAGGAAAGATAAATACTTATTTAGAAAACGTATAAAAATTTGAACGTAGCGGGACTCGAACCCGCGCCTCCTGGAAACCGACCAGGTCCTGGTCGGTTTCCAGGAGGCGCGGGTTCGAGTCCCGCTACGTTCAAATTTTTATACGTTTTCTAAATAAGTATTTATATATATTTAATTTTCTTTTAGATAATCATAAATTATCTTATACAAATAAAATTAATTTAGTTAAAAATATCAAGTAAAATATATAAAGAACATTCACAAATTCAATCAATTAAAGGGTCAAGAGATAGAGGACTATTTCTTACGAAACAAACTGTTAGTACCCGACCTGTTCCATCAAGGGGAAACAAGTACAACGGAATGTATACGTATGGATGAATATAATTGAGTGTTAGCTGGGAAAAATGTTGTTTCCAAGTTATTATTTTTATTGTTATTAAATATTTGCTTTCATTCATACCTTCTTTCATATTTAAATTATATTTAACTTAGTTTCCTTTTTTGTTGTATTTTGTTTCTTTTATCTTTATAGTATGTAGTAAAAGCATATTTTTATTACGTAAGTTCTCCGCCTGAGGTAAGGTAAGCCAATCAAAAAGAATGAATTACTTGACTAGACAAAGAACAGAGGCCAGAGGCCAGTCGTGGCGCAGTGGCACAGGGTGTGACTGTAAAATCGACTGGTTGTGGGTTCGATCCCCACTCGAGGAGATGAAATATTTACTTAAATGTATATTTCCATTTCTTCGCTCTGGTGTCGAGGCAAAGCGCGGCGTTGAGTTCTGCCACTCAACACGGAATGCCTCCAAAATTCGGCAGAAAGTGGGGAACGGAGTGTCTTAACACTAGGTTCCCTCTGCCTACCCTGCTGTGTGCGGGATACAGCGTGAAGCTAATTTAATTTTTTAATTTTTACAAAGAACATCGTTGATTACGACCGCTCAATGCGCAATTTCTTAGATTCAGGCAGAACGCGGAGAATGTAGTGACTTGGTAGTAAGATTTTTCTAGGTATCTTATTATATGCGAATTAAATCGTAACGCTGGGATAATAGGTTTGCACATCAAAACTCTTTTACTATTATTTTGTTTTTTAGCTTCACAAATGAAGCTGGGTTATCGAGAGAAACGGACCGTAAACACTACGAAATTAATTGCCACCGTAAAAAGGAAATAATAAGGAAACTAGATATTGCTGTTTATTATTTATTTTATAATAATTACACATGTGAATTTTATTTATCGCTGTATCTTATTAGCTTAAGCTCTTATAACTATATCACGTATTCGTTTATAACTTTTCATTCTTTATATGTTTAATCAATATCGGGTGTTCCAATTGATGGCACAAATTGTTAATCTAATCTTACAATGTATGTCATTAATTGAAACAAATAATATAATATGGGAGTATAGAAAAAATTAGCACTACTTTAATAGCATTTAGTACTTCCATAGAGATTCAAATAAGAACATTTAATGTAGCAATAACACCGCGGAATGAACATAAGCACCAAGAACGCGCTAAATGTCGACACTAATGAGCATCTCTAATGTTCTTTGCTTTGTTTACGCAGTGCTTAGCCATGTGTGTCCACGTCTTGAAATTTGTTACTAATGGAAGGACGATCTAATTGTCTGTTTCTTTTTTTTTTTGTTTCGTTGTAGCGGAATCGTAGCTGTTATGTTTTTTACTAGCAACCCGGTCGCGGCTTCGCCCGCTAGAAATACATAAGTATTTCAATTTTTTTATATGTCAAACATTATTTACAATTTTACTGCTAAGTTGTATTTAGTTGTTTTTTTTTATTTTACAAGAATATCATTCGTTAATGAATATGAATTTTAACAATGCCTTGCAAGGCGATGCATGAAAAGTATTCGCTGAAGACGAAAAAACCATATCCTTCAGTAACAAGTAGGCATCAAAATGGACATAGGTTTTTAAAGATTGTAACCAATTTCTAAAACATTTTGAAGTTCATTTAGTTTTGTGTGATTTTTTAAATTTTTGTTTTCAACTTTACGCTATATCCCGCATTGCTTGTAGAATAGCGGAACTCAATGCTGCTCTGAATGGATTATTAATAATAAATACAAAATAATTAAAAAAAATAAAAGCAAACTTAAATATATTTTACATACCAGTTAGTTTCATTACGCTTCACAAAGAATTAAGACCGCAAATTTTACGAAATGTCCTCATATTTTAGCACAACTAATTGAAGTAAGCGATTAGTCGCCACACGAAGCTTTTGTGTATTTGTAAGCTCTTCCGTGTGTTGTATGGTTTCATTTAAACCTCGCATTATATAATTAGCAATAAAACCTTTTTCGTATTAGCAATCTCCATATAACACTTTATTTACTTATTTTTTTACATTAAATATTAAAAAAGACAGATAAATAAATTATTTTATGTAGAAGAAGTGCATATGTAGTAGGCTAGGCAGAGGGAGCCTAGTGCTAAGGCGCTCCACTCCCCTCTTTCCATCGGATTCTGGAAACAATGCGTGTTGAGTGATGGAACTCAATGACGCGCTTTGCCTCATTATTATCAATATTTAATTTCCACGAGTGGGAATCGAACCCATAATCAGTCACATGTTTATGGTCACACGCTTTTCCCCTCTGCCACGATTGGACTCAATCATTATTAATGTTTTAAATAAGCAAAAAGAAATATGAAAGCTTTTTTTAAACTTCATATTTGGAAAAGCTCTTGTTACGTTTTACTACTTCAGCTTTACTCTGTAAACGTTTTTCTTTATACCCTTTTAGCTCGAAACAAGCTTTGTTTAAGGGCTGGTAGGATCGTAATCATAAAACGAGTTCCACAGATGTTGCATTAATCCCGCTTAATAAATCCTTAGCCGGAGAAAAATAAATAAAAATTGTAAATAAAATAAGAAATAATATTTCCTACATATGCGTAAATCTATATTTTATTAGTTTCTGATACCAAATAGTTAGGCATAACAGTACTATTGATGTATTTACAACATCAAATTTCATAAATAATTTTTAACCAAATAAACTAAATTGCATTTTTCTAAAAAAAATTGGAATTATTAAAACCACAATAATATTTGTTACTGCAGTTTCACACTGTATCCCGCACACAGCAGGGTAGGCAGAGGGAACCTAGTGTTAAGACACTCCATTCCCCACTTTCCACCAAGTTTTGGAGGCATTGCGTGTTGAGTGGCGGAACTCAACGCTGCGCTTTGCCTCAACATTAGAGAGAAGAAATGAAAATATTAATGTAAATAAATATTTAATTGCCTCGAGTGTCGATCGAACCCACAACCAGGTGATTTTACAGTCAACTTTGTGCCCCTGCGCCACGACTAGCCTCAATTACATTTACTTTTTACAAATTTTCAAAAGAAAATAATTATAATATTAAAATTGATGTACAAAAGAATTTTATATTCTTAAGTGGGCACAAATTATTCGGTATAGAAATGCAAACATCATAATGACGTAAGAAACTTTTGTTACCTGTCCGCTAACAGAATACAAAAGAAAGATTTATCTTCCGAAAAATTACAGTCAAACTCTGCGACCTAAAAAAATTATCTGAGAAATATCTTTTCATTTTAATTTGTCATTTGACCTACGTTATTTAAACACGTTTTATAAGTATGAATACAATTGGAGTAAGGAATTGGGTCACGATTGTCGTTTGAAATTATTAAAAATACTATGTATATACGGTACAATTCTTAAATTATATTTGTATACAATAACCTGTTTATTTTAAAACATTAAAAGTGAAAAAAACAAAAATAAAAAAAAAAATATGGTTTCTTTCGCTCTCATTTTATTTAGTTTCTTTAATATATTTTTTTATAAAGAAATATTTATTAAAGATATAGTTTGTATACACAGTCATTTATTTATTTTTGAAAAACAACTGATTAAATTTGGCGTAACGTTACAGCATATATGTATATTTACATTCTGAATACTCACATGTTAGACTAAAATAGTTTTTACTATCATCGTCAACGATAAAATAAGGCAAGAAATATCATACAATACAAAATAAACAAAAAAAAATACAAAATTGACTTTAAAAATGTATGCATATTTTATTTGTATATTGCCAAAAGTTAAAAAAATGCTGAAGCTTCAGGATGAAAAAAATATTTGGAGACATAAAATACGATTTAGGTGACCTCTTCTCTGAGCTTCACGCTAGAATTGCTTTTGAAGTACATTGAGATCTCAAAGTTATGTCGAGACAAGGGATCCCATGTGGACTTTACAGTACAATACATGATATATAAGTTCTTTATATAAAGTTTTTGTTTTTTGGTTATGGGTACAGTATTAGAGAATTATTTTTTATATTTTACTAATTAGGCGCCGTGACTTCGGCGGCTTTTACAACACAATGATTTATTTTCTCATTTCATTTACTTTAGTGATCTAATGACATGGAACAAACGCACAAACAATTAAATAAACAGACAAACACAAAATCATTATTTTGGGTTCTACAGAACCCAAAATAATGATGGTGACATTAATAAAGGTTTCCAATAATTCAATGTGCAGACACCGATATGTTACGATTTTATTATAAGTATAAATTAATTTAATTTTATACTATTATACTAGCTTCACGCTGTATCTCTAGCAGAGAGAACGGATCGCCAAACACTGAGGTCTCTGCATATCTCTTTCGCCTCGTCCACTATCACTATCACCTCTTCATACATACCTTCCGTGGGGTAAAGGGGTTGAGTATCTTTGATACTATGTTTTCGAAGTTCAACCGAGGTCTCCCCTACCTCTCTTATCGCTCACTTTTCCGTCATAAATCTTTTTTTTTATTCTTTCATCACTCATTCGTTCGACGTGCCCAAACTAGCTGAGCACGTTCTTCTTTATTCTCACCTTGACATCCTCGCTAGTACCTGCCATTCTGTGTGTTCATTGCTGATTCGATCAGCTGTGCATTTATTTTGTGTGCATATCTTACGAAGAGATAGCGTCTCCACAGCATCTCATCATCATCTTGCTTTCATTCTCCTTCTGTAATACCCAGGTTTCGCTGCCGCACAACAGCGTCGTTACCAAACACTGCGTTGTATTCGGCTAAACGTGCAGCTGTGTTGACGTTTCGCCATAAATGCAGCTAAGGTACCGTTGACCCTGTTACCGGTAGCAATACGCCTCGCATCGTATCTCATCTCGTATCTTCAATCTCTACTAAACATACTTATACTCAAATATACCACTTCATTCTTTTTTTCTAATATCTTACCATTTACACTGATATAGCATTTTGTCTCTTCTTCATTTATTTCAAATACCAAAACCTTCGTCTTACTCGTAGTCAGGCTTAGACCATTATTTTCACACCCTTCTTACAGAGTGGTGACTAATGCCTGCAACTCCCATTCTGATGATGCAATGAGCACTACATCATCTGCGTACAGCAGGCAATTTACACTAAAGTAACCTACTTTCACTCCCATGTCACTTTGGTTATTTTTTTTCTTTTGTTTGTCAGCTTCACGCTGTATTCCGCACACAGCAGGATAGGCAGAGGGAACCTGGTGTTAAGACACTCCGTTCTCCAGTTTCCTATTATAATATTTTTTTATAATAATGTACTGGTCAATGTCACGTTAAAAAAATAAATTAAATTAACCATATAGAGATTTCAAGGGCAAACATAATACTTAAAAGAACTCCGTAAAAAAATCATATTAAAACTAAAATAATACTAAATAATTCTTTATTTCATATTACATTTTAAGAGAATCTTAAGAAAAAAATGTTATATAAGTTTCAACGGTCTTTATTAATAAAGTTATACTTCTTACTTTCAAACAATCTAAATTAATCACGTATTTAATAAATCATTTTAGTATAAAAATGAAAATTAACAAATGTCACATTTTTTATTGTTTTAAAATATACAGGCGCGGTGAACATATTGAAAATGATATATTATTAAAACTATATATATTATCTCTATATATAATGAGACAGTAAAAATATTTTGTCTCTACATTTAGTAATTTTGACTGAAATGGATAGAGGGACACTTAAAAAGAATAATAGAAAGCAAAAATATATTTTTTTAATTTCTTGTCTATCTGTTTGTGTGTCTGTCGACATCTATGTCCACATTTTTCTCTGAAAGTACTGAACCGATTTACTTAAAAATTTCACCAATTGCTTTGTTTTAACTCAACTTAACTACTAAAGTTTGGTTCATCAAAATCAGTTCATTAAAAAGTTATCGTCATTTGAATGAACTCAAGGCATTAGTTTGCCTGCGAATTTTATATAGCAATCGCGCTGGTAATATTCCTGGCTAAAGAATGACATTCGAAATGTCTTGGTTATATGACTGTTGATCAAAATGTATATTTTTGAAGCAATTTATACAATATTTTATACAATAAAGTAAACAAAAAGGAATTGATAGTGGAGATTACCTTCATAAATCATAACAGTTAAGTTTAAGTCGTAATTAATTCAACACAGAGCTAAAGAACGATTTGATCTTCAGAGAGATATCAAGCAAATACATAGATTTTTTGGTTCGTTCGTTCGTTTGAAATAAATTTATATAAATATGCCCAAAAACATCCTTTCTACGTGTACTCTGTAATAACTACATATTTACCAATTGTACATTTAGCTAATAATATGTGTAACTAATTTAAAAACTGTACAGGAGTTAATATGCAAACATTACAGTTATTTTACAAAGAATATTATGAATCCTTACCCAAATCAATAATTTCACATTTAAGGCTGTTTCTGAAGCAGTTCATTAAATTATTAAGTTACATCAACACATTTAACAGAGCTTTAAAAAACATAACATTGGTAAAAAGAACGTAATGTTACAAAAATATATACATATAATAAATAATTAGCTTTATGTATATTTTATGAATATCAAATATCAACATTGGTCGTATTTTTTAGTTCGAAGCAATCAAAAATTCTTATAGAAATTACGGTAATGTCGTAAAAAAATCATATTAGAATATTACAGATTAAAGTAATAAAAAAATCATATTAGAAGTCATTATAGTTGTCAATCAATTCTGCTTATTAAATCAATAATCATGTATTTTAAGGGGGCGAAGCCGTGGGCGGGCCGCTAGTGTATTATAAATGTTATATTATGCTGATATAGCGTGAAGCAAAAAATGCATCAGTTTATCTTTTCATGTGTAGGTATCTGAAATGTATTTTAAAATTACTTTCGTCATATAAATCCATTTAAGTAGTTTCACTAATATCCCACACGCCATAATCGGTAAACATAAAAGTATAAAACCGAGGTGTCTTCATGGGAGCGACTTTATTCATACTATTGATATTCACTAACCGTAACTACAAAGGACAAAACATCGGTTTATAGTTTATAGTTTAAGTCTGCAACTTGTAACAAGTTGAAGAGAATATTCATTATCTACTAAACTTAGTATAGAAATTAACTTGAACAGAAACTGTTTTGCTGTTTTCACCCGAATTGTGTAGAAATGCGTGGATTTAGTTCGTCATACACTTTGACAAGTTATTTCGTTCAGAAATTGCACGGCTTGAGATTGGGCGAAACTATTCGTATCGCTTAATCCCTATTGAGACTGACTTAAATCTCTGAGAAGTATTGTTCGAAGTTAATATATTTGTTTAAACCAATGATTAAGAATTGCTTTGATTGCTTTCTGCATAGGGAACAAAGCCAATAAGAATTAATTAATTTATTCTATTCCGTCTGTCAAGGCCGTCGTAGTGCAGTATTAAAGCGTGTGAATGTAAACGCAACAGTTTCGGGTTCAATTATCAGGGGCGCGGCGCTGAGTTCCGCCACTCAACATGCAACTTCTCGAAACGTCAGCGGAAAGTAGGAAATGGAATGGTTTAACGCGGAATACAGCGTCGTTATGCATAATAATTATTATTAATATTTTTTATTGATCTGTTATAACTGACAGTTATATATATTATACTTATTTAGAAAACGTTTAAAATTTTTAATGTAGCGGGACTCGAACTCGCGGCTCATTCATCGACCAGGTCGGTTTCTAGGAGGCGCGGGTTCGAGTCCCGCTACGTTAAAATTTTTATACGTTTTCTAAATAAGTATTTTTCTTTACTAAGTGTGGAATAAAATGTTTAAAAATTGTTTAAAAAAAGTTATATATATTGTTGCCAATACACCTTTACTAAGTGTGGAATACTAATAGTAGACCGAGTGGCGCGCCACGCATCTGGAAAGCAAGGGTAAGTTGGCCTCGAAAAAACTGGGGGTTCGGCCTCATATGGAGTACTGTTTTCATCTCTGGGCTGGTGCACCCCAGTTATAGTTTGAACCATTTGATCGCATACAACGTAGAGCTATTTGAATCATTGGGGACCCAAGGATCTGTGAAAGGTTTGACACTTTGGCTTTGCATAGAGACGTCTCCTCGCTGCGCGTTCTCTATCGCATTTATCATGGGGAGTGTTCTGAAGAACTGTTTGACCTGTTAAGTGCCGCCGAATTTTCTAACCGCACAGTACGTCACAAGCTAAAATATCATGCACAGTACCTGGATACGTGGCAATCCACTACTGTGCGCTTCCGTAAGAACTTCCTTCCACGCGCCACGGAATGGCCTACCGGCGGCAGTGTTTCCAGGTCGATATGATATGGGTACCTTCAAAAAGCGCGTCTATCTCCACCTTAGGCCGGCAACGTACCTGTGGCTACTCTCATGTTACACGGGGTCGTAGGCGGCGGTAATCACTTACCATCAGGTGACCCGAACGCTCATTTGCCTTATTCTTTTCCATTTAAAAAAAAAGTTATTGTTGAAATGACTATCCCACATGATGGTGACAAATGAAATGTACCTATTAACCGAATTTATAATTCTAATTATTTTTCCTAACTCAATTATCAATGACAACATATATATTATAAACAAGTTTTTTGTGGAACGTCAACAAAACACAAGGTTGGGAGCATGCATACCTTGCATACCCACCATATACAATATACAATGTACCCACACTACATCTTTTCCTCCTTTAATTTGACACTAACTTACAACCAATACTATATACATACAGAACACAATATACAAGTATTACTTGACTATCGATACATTAATTTAAAATTTAATTTCTATTATACGCTCACAGAGCTCGCGCGGAAGTCAGTTGGTGGATTCATGGAGCGGATTCTGTTACTAATCGGATATTTTTCCCCTTTCGAACCCGATTCTTCCTTTACGGCGTCTTCGAATGTAGCTTCTTCCTCATTATTTAACTCTTTTTGTTCCGCGTTTAAAATAGGTTTAAATCAAGACAACCTATGTGTTTTTGCTTTAGTGGAATAAATAATCTGATCTTGGTGTCTCCATCATGGCAAATCGTTACACAAATTAACATTTTATGCGTAGTATTTCTTTCTACCCATTTAGGTGTCTTATCGGAATACCCTCGAACGAGGCTCCCCTACCCCCATGTCTCTGACTAAACGTGAACTCTGACTGAGCTGGACTGCGCGCACTACATTCGACACGTCGGGCCGGATGGCATAGAGGCGTCCGCTCAAACTATGCCCTAACAATACAGCCGATCCAGAGCCAGAGCGACACCTGTCGTTGCGTGCTCCACGTGGAACAAAAAAATCGATAACGCTTTCGATGTATTTTCACCTTCATGAATCGCCCTCTTTACATATTTTTTAATGATTTTAACCGAGTTCTCCACTGCTCCATTACCTTGACACTATTTTTTAAATTCAATAGACAAAGTTACGAGATGAATAGGTAACCGAACTCGTGCAAATCTCGATCTTAACACCGCTATCGTAGATTCCGCGTCCGTTTAATTCATTGTCATGGCTTTAATCCATTTTGAATATGCCTCTACGAGGATCATATATTTTTTGTCTTCATATTGGGCAAAATCCATATGAATATGCTTCCAGGCTTTCAAAGGAAACTCCCACTGATGCATAGCAGCACAGGGAGTTGCGTCACGCACCGCTGATATGATAGAGTTTACTGATATGTATGTTTCTTAATTAATAAGTATGTATAACATAACGTAAATTATTTAATTTAATACTTTCATACTAAAACATCTCATTAAATATTTAATTTGAGACCAGTTGTGGCGCAGGGGCACAAAGTATAACTGTAAAATCGACTGGTTGTGGATTCGACCCCCACTCGAGGAAATGAAATATTTATTTACATTTATATTTTCATTTCTTCTCTCTGATGTCGAAGCCAAGCGCGGCGTTAAGTTCCGCCACTCAACACACAATACCTCTGCCTAGCCTGCTGTGTATGGGATACAGCGTGAAACTGATTTTTATTAAATATATTTTTGAATTACGATAGGCTATCCGAAGTTTGCTATTAAGAAGTGGGTAATTACTAAAAACCTTAATTGAAAATTCGAAAAAAATACTAATTGCTGAATAGTCAAAAAAAATATATAATCCATTTATATTTTAAAGGAAGCTCTTGAGTTTTTATTTGATATTAAATAAGGAATCACAGAAATAAAAGGTTTCTTTGATATTAATGAATGTTATAAAATGCCTCTAGGACGATTTTTCTTTGAACATAAAAAATATTTACCTTCGTCGCCATTCCATTTTTTTCTTATTGTTTCACTTGTATCAATAAATTTCATTTAAGCGTGAAATTGCGAATCAAGAAGATTACGAAAGGCAAAGGAGCCACGAGTCAATAAGCTTTTATACCAAATTATGTATTCATAAAAAAATATATAAAAATACAAGTAGCTACTTAATTATTTATTACCTTATATCTTCTATTAATATCCATAGTTTTCTGTTTGTTTTCTAAATTTGAAGTTAAATTGATGCCGTCGTGGCGAATGCACACATGTGTGCGATTGTAAACGCGAAGGTTATAGTTTCTTTAATTACTTTTAAATAAAAATTATACTACCACTTTCAGTACTGGTTTAAATTTTACTCAATACTGCTTAAAGAATATAAATTTTTCCCTTTAGTAGCAGATAAAATAATTCTCTCCAAAATTAAATTTCACTAAAGACATTCCTTTAACATTCGTAAATTTTGAAATTTAGACTCAAAATTATATCGCCTTTGACAATGACGGTTAAAAATACACATCTCGCAGAACAACCTTTTTTTTGGATGATTCTGAATCAGGTGTCTTAAAAATCATTTTTTTTAACATTTTTAAAGAGTTATTTCACACTTAGGACAGAATTTTATACGTTTTCCAAATAAGTATTTTTCTAAAAATCTATTATTGCCTAAATGCTGCTCAGGCCAAATAGTAGTTCTAAAGATATGGGAGAAAAAATATAAATAGGCAAATAAAATTATATTGAAAATTCATATTTTATTTATTACTATTCTAAAAACAGACTAAATTATTAAAAGAACACAGTTAATAAAATGTTATACAAGATTGTTTACCATTTCTGTTCTTCAACATCAATGAAGTAACCATTTAGCCACAATATTTAATCTAAATTAGGGCTGCGACGTTAATAAATACTGGTGTAAATGACAGGGCACTTTCTTTAATCACCGAGAACTGGCCAACGTTTCGCCCCCAATCTGAAAACAAGGGAAATAGCTTAAAATGACAAGGACCCTTCTTTTAACTTTTAAGTGGTCTTTAATGATTTTTTTTTCATTGACTTCTACAGACTGACTCTTAATAATTTTTAGTCTTAAATCAACTAAGTTAACAAATAAAAATAAGGTAAACTAAGGCCATTAAGAATGCCCTTTATGACATTCGCCGGGCAAATGAAGGTCCCGTGACTAATGTAGTGGAACACAACGTCAAAATAGCTTTTTCCTACAGAGGTGAGGAGCCAATACTTTACATTTAAAAAAAAAGAAACTATACATATATATATTGTTAGAAATCGGAAGTGGTTATCGTTTTTAAAAAAAACACGATAAAAACATCTTTCAACTTTTGTAATCTTTTTCACCAACATCTACCCTCTTTTACACAAGTTCGCTAACAATATATATACATAAATACAATAATGTTAGACATATGGCATTGGGTTCAACGAGACCTTCACCTACAATATATTGACTACTCGAGTACAATACATCAAAAAAGTTATTTCAAAAGTAAACTTAACTTTAAAATATGTTTCTATACGTTCTTCGGATAGCAAATTATTTTATTAATTTAAGCTACATGACAAATTCTAGTTTTCGAGAACATGCGTTTAGGTGATTCCCGTAATGTCAATTAGTAGGGTAGGGTTCAGGCTGGGGCGTTGTAAAATTTAAATATGTAACCTATTGACCTCGAAGCGTCCTGCGAACCCTATCCCTAGTCCTTAATCATACGGGCACCTTTGAAGCAGTTGATTTATGACTTTTACATTACTATTATGGCGAAGAAATCTTTTGAGAAAGATGTTTTTGGATTTTTTTTTGAAAAATGAACATACATTTAAATTATGTCGCATAGTTATAGTAAAACTTAAAAGTAATTTGAATAATTTCAAATCCGTTTAGTACTTTGCGTACTGTATTTTGTGTACTCTATACATAGATGAACAGACAGAAAAAAAATCTAAATCAAAAAATAATATTAGGACATGAATCTATATCCATGTTCTATTATTATTTTTATTGTATAATAAAAGATAAACTAATATAGAAAATATTTATATAAAGTCGCAATCAGACCAAAATAATTGTAACTGTACTTGTTTCAATATATTATAATTGTAGAGTATATTGTACAAATAATAATTTCAAACAATACTTAATAGATACATGAAAAATATATTTCATAACTTTGTATATACAAGAAATAAGAAAGTACAGTAAAATATTATACACATTTACTTAATGCAAATATCTGAGAAGCATACACAATACACACTTACTTTGAACGATATGAAAATTTTACATTTTTACTTTCTAGAAATGGCACTGCTGGAGACACCATTTTCCAACATACACATTGCCACACGGTTTTGATTTATTCCATTTTGAAAACTAAAGAAAAAATGTAAAATAGATTTAATAAGTGTCATGTAACGTCAACTTGAAGATAGCGTTCATACATTTCATATTATAATGTTAATTTAAAACTTGGCAATGTCAGTATTCATACATTTATATAATAACAACCTCTACAGTTTGTATTACTTGGAATACAGTTAGAATTAGGCATTTTGCTGTAAGAAGGAGGTAAAACTCAAAATGGTTAAAAATATTATTTTATACATGAAAAAATATTGTAACATTAGACACTATGGTTTTCGTGTAAGTCATGGCGCAGCATTTTCTTGCAAATTTCCAATATAAGCTTTCCAGCCTCATTTACTCTCTTGTCACCATACTGACCTAGCACTTCCTCGTAACCGCTTCGCGTAGTTCCGACCCATCCGTTAAATCACCACATTTTATTATTTTTTCATTTCCTCTAACGCTACCTAGAACGTCCCTGACACTCTTCCAAAACTCCTCGAGTTGGCCTAATTGGCGCATACGCCACTAACAAGAATACTCTTGTTAACCCCAGCTTGAAGCGAACCCAAAGCAGTCTCTGGTTGATCATCTTGTATTCAGCCGCTGCACTAACCAATCGAGACAATAATAACACACCTACACCTTGACAGCCCTGCTCGCTCTCTGATACGCCGGCCCAGAAACCGACCCGACATCCCGTATCCAGTAAATCGGTAGTGTTATTGCCCTTCCGCTTGGTCTCAGTCACATCCGAATCTCTATCATCCATCTTATTTTTTCTTCTCTCTTTTTTTTTCTTATATTTACGTATGTCGCTGACCGTTTTTATCAG
>DWLH01000937.1:0-15360 GCA_018249795.1 Heliconius telesiphe telesiphe
GAGTTCTGCCACTCAACACGCAATGCCTCCAAAATTCGGCAGAAAGTGGGGAACGGAGTGCCTTAACACTAGGTTCCCTCTGCCTACCCTGCTGTGTGCGGGATACAGCGTGAAGCTAATTTAATTTTACACACAAAATGTTCCATTATTGTTTAAAGATGATCTAGTACGTCTCATATTACCTGTAGCCTGTAGTGAGGAGCCGCAGTTAGGGTGCGGGCCGTCGCTACTTACTCATATCGACCCCGGTTTGTATTATTTGTCTACCGTCCTAATATATTGGTACTTACGGTCTTGTATAAATACGTATGTACGTAAAAAGCTTATTTACTTTTTATTACTTATTTCAAAGGCGTAGGTTTAATAATTTTGTTTTTGTTATTGTTTTATTTTTAAATTTACATCACGCTGTATCCCGCATACAGCAGGGTGAGAGCTTAGTGTTAAGACACTGCGCTGCCGGCTTTTATCCGAATTCTGGAGATGTTGCGTGTTGAGTGGAACTCAACGCCAGGCTCTGCCCCAATACCAGAGCCAAGAAATGAAAATATTCAATATTTCATTTCGTCAAGTGCAAATCGAACCCACAACCTGTCGCGTTTTGCCCCTGCGCCACGACTGGCCTATAAAGATAGCATCAAATGTATACGCGACGGTTGTTGGTTCGATTCCCACTCGGAGAAACAAATTATTCTCACTTCTTCGCTCTGGTAACAAGACAAAACGCGGCGTTGAGTTCCACCACTCAACAAGCAATGTCTTGAATTAAGTCAAGGACATCAAAGTGATAGAGGGTGCGGGCCGTCGTTACTGTATCGACCCCAGTTTGGAGTATTCCTCTCCCGTACTAATATATTGGTACTTAAGATCTTGTGTATATATAGCTCGCTTACTTTTATTTGCAAGTTTCATAGTTTTGTAGGAACAGACAGACTTATACGTAGAATATTTATAATTATAGAATATTTAGGCCGGTCGTGGCGCAGGGGCACAAAGTGTGACTGTAAAATCGACTGGTTGTGGATTCGATCCCCACTCAAGGAAGTGAAATATCTATTTACATTTATATTTTCATTTCTTTGCTCTGGTGTCGAGGGAAAGCGCGGCGTTGAGTTCCGCCACTCAGCACGCCATGTCTCCAGAATTCGGCGGAAAGTGGGGAACGGAGTGTCTTAACACTAGGTTCCCTCTGCCTACCCTGCTGTATGCGGGATACAGCATTAACAGATAATTTAGCAAAATCATTTGTGGAATTAGCGATTTCCGATATTATTACATACACACATACAATATGTACCTACATTTATATAAATACTATGAAAATCTATTCTTAAAAAAAACAGTATTAATTCAAACTATACAAACAATCTATACTTTCATAATCAAAATATGCATAAGTAAGCTTTTCTTTTTTGTTTTAGCTTCACACCATATCCAAAAATGGGTAGGCAGAGGGAACCTAGGGACCTAGTGTTAAGATACTCCGTTCCCATTAAGACCCGTTCCCATTAAGAACTCCGTTCCCATTAAGACTTCCCATTGGAAAGTGAGGAGCGGAAGTCTCCTCAGTTTCCACCGATTTTTCGAGACATTGCGTGTTGAGTGACAGAACTCAATGCCACTCTGTACGTAGGCCTCTTAAAATATAAGATAATTATCATATTTATCAATAGATAAATTAAAAATATTCAACTTTTTTTCCTGTTATCCACACAAATCCTGTAAAATTCAGTCAATAGTTTGCCTTTAGAGGTCTATAGGTAGTACTGTGTACGTAGCATTCGGTAGGGCGGGGGTGGAACGATTCGCCATTTCACCCTGGCTGAGAGCGCTCGTGTTGCCTCCGCCGTTCTAAGCCTTTGTAAGTCTTTTTCATAATATAAATTTTACTAAAAAATAGCCTAAAATTTCTAATTTAACATGTTTTTAGCGTATTTTTTAATATAATTTTAGTATTTGTTTTGTTTATTGATAATTTTCTGACGACCATTTAAAAATCAATACTTTAGTGCGATTTTGTATGGGCGTTGGTTGTCTTTGATTTTAGTTGTAGGTTAGTTTTATTTGTTTTATATTTAATAGTTTTTAATAGCATAGTATAGCTTTAGCTTTTAAATTGAATTTATAAGATTTTTTTATAAAACATTTACATGTATTTTTTATCTATTTTTTTTTGTATTATTTACATATTTAAAATATATGTTAGATATAAGAAATAGAATATTTAAGTTTTTATTGTGATTTATAAGCGACTTTTTATATTTATTTATTAGAATTAGTTAAGTAATTAATTTTTTTAAGGCTTTAGTTTATTATTAATTATAGAATTATGTTATGTTATATTAATAATAGTATAATAGGATATTTTGATTTAATTTAATAATTGTATGCACTAGATTTTATCTATGGGTATCGATTTTACATATGGCGTCCCAACACAGACATGCGCGCTACAGTCCTTAGGTTTCCAATTGGTGAAAAAAATAACTAAATATGGCTAAAAATATAGCTTTATTTATTAATTTTAATTATTTCACATTTTTTTGATATATCTAATATTTAATTTTTAGTTAGTTTGTATGTTAACTAAGAAAGGAATGCTTTTAGAGGGGTAGAGTATGGAGGGGGCATGCGCGCGTCTCGCAAAACTGGGGCGTGTAGCTTTAGCTCTGCCCGGGACTTTGGCTGTAGCGATTTTGTACTCTTTTGTTTCATATAGAGTTGTTTTCATATATTTTATTTTGTAATTTTCATTTATTAATAATTAGAAATGTTGATTGAGTTGTTTTTTGTAATTGGTTGCTTTGTTGATGGTATTTTTCATTTTATAATTTTATTTATTTTTCATATATATATATGTTCGATTTGGCATTCGGCAGTATTGTTTTCATTGTTTTAATTTCTCCGCTCAGGCAAGAGAAAGCGCAGTGTCGAGTTCCGCCGCTCATCACGTCTTGTGTCTTGTGTCTTGACTTCGTGCGGAAAGTGGAGAACGGATTATCTTGACTCTAGCTTATCTTGCCGCCCCTTTCTTCCATATACGTGACGTAGCGTGAAAATTACATTTTTATTAAATTTGATTCAATTTTTATTAATATTAATTGATAGAGAAAGCTGCTTTGTTTTGATTTCTATTACTTGGAAGAATTTGTTTTAAAAAAAACAACATTTTTAAATTTATTTTAATAAATTTATTAAAATACTGTCGAATTTATAACCTCCTTTTCTTACAGAAGTCGGTAAAAAATAATTGATTAAATTATGATTTGCTAGGGGGTAACCGTATTGAATATTTGAAATAAAAAAAAAACAAAAAAAAATGGCCTTAAAAACAAAGTTCAGTGTCAAAAAGTACAAAAAAAATATTTTCATTACTGAAAATCGCATAAATTGTATAAAACTTTAAAATATTTATTCAGTTGAATTAATAATATCTACCATTTATAATAATTTTAATTAAATAGAATTTTTGTGATCTTTTTTTTAATTTGCATTGGCAATTTAGGAAGAAAAAAAGTACAAATTTATAGGTGCGGTTCTCGAATACTCTAGGGTATTATTAACGAATCAGATATGGACCAGTCATTAGTTATCTATCTATTAATTAGTATGAAAAATCTGACACGATAATAATGTGCTTATGGCATGGTTGCCTAAAGCGATTGGGCGGATTCAAATCCTGCTGTGGTATTTTTTTATATGTTCTGGTTTTTTTTTTATTTTTTACTCTCCGTTCCTCGCGTAACGTTCTCCGCGAAAAGTTTTTTTTTTTTAAATTAGTAGCTCAAGTTTCTCATCAAAGGGTCGTTCTCTCAGTAATTTTGCGCAATTGCACCAATAAAAACCAATAAGTGCAACTAACGTGTTCTTTCTCATATCAAAAGTAGTAGTGGTTGTAGGCGTAACGAACGCATCCTGCTTATCAATTGATTAATTCTGACTGATAGGACGACGACCCAATTTTATTTATTTATATCATGTAAACAGACGTAAAAATTAACTTATATTTGAAATTATTAATCTATGGTTTTCTTTTAATTCCCTCTTCTTTTTTATCTCCCCACGAAATCAGTTATGGCGCAGGGGCAAAAGCGACTGTAAACGCGACAAGTCCTGGGTTTGACTCCCTTTCGAGAAAATGAAATATTTCATATTTTAATTTTCATTCAATACGCAATGCTTCACGTTCCGTTCTTCACTTTCCGCACAATTCAGCGGAAAGTGGAGAATGGAACACTAGATTCCCAGGTTCCCTCTATGTGCAGGATATAGCGTGAAGCTTAAAAAAAGAGCACCTCTCGAATAGGCTTTTAAGCTTTTACGGCACAATGGTCATTCACTCATTCGCTAATTAAATAAAATCGATTAATTTCCTAAAAATTCTAGTTGAATAGGTTCGGTCTATTATGAGAACGATTATTCTATACAAGTATCGATATTGAATGATAATAAAAACAATACGCACTTTTAATATTTTTCGAATGAATGAATGAATTGTAAACTATTCTATGATCAGCTTCGATAGACCTATTGACCATTTACGATTGTTTCTTTTTTTTCTATTATAGCCGTTCAACAAGAGTAACAGGTATAGTTCAAAAGAATTGAAAGGGTTTTTTTTTAATTAATGTTCTATTATTAGAATACTTATTATTAATAACATTCTTGTATAGTTATTTATGAATTTGATCTGATGAATGTAAAATAATTATGTATTTCTAGTATTATCACTGTAATGTGGTAAGATTTTGTATTGGAACATTCTAGAATTAGATTCGTTTTATTTTTAAATTGGGAATGCAAGAAAAATCATGTGAGGTGGAGGTTGACGGGGGGCTTGCAAGTATAAAGCACTGCAAACTCATCGTCAGCCTTCTCACCTTTCATGATCAATCGACAGAAGAAACTGTTGAAGAATTTCTTAGTATCAAGGCAGAAGAGAAATTGATAGTTATTTATTTAACTTCTGTACAAAAAAATGGAAAGTATTCTTTATACCATATGTTTTAAAATAGAAATTCTAAATATATAATTGATATTAAAAACAACAGTTAAATTATATTGATTATTTAATATATTTTGAATAATGAAACTCCTAGAATTACTTAAGTCTTTTTTAATTTTTTTTTTAATAGGGATGCACATCCAACCAAAAAGAAGAAAGAAGAAAAAATCGACTTAAAGGAACTTGTAAGAGAAGATAAAAGATTCTAAGATGCGAAGACTGACGGGGGGCTTGCACGTGTCCATTTATTGCAAACTCATCGTCAGCCTTCTCGCATTTTATAATAAATCTACCAAAAGTGTATGGAAGAATGTATGGTCTTTTTGAAAAGTGTTATTGACTAATCTGCGAGTAGTATTATAAGAAATAGTATTTTAGTTGTGAATTTACTCATATGTATTATTATTTTAATATCAATTTGAGACTTATATTATTAATCTTCTATTTTTGGTATTGAATAAAAAAAATTATGTACAAGTCGATGACAGACGGTGACATAATTCTTTATCAGAGTTATACCAGTTTGGTAGCATAGATTTTTGTGATTGTATTCTGATGTTGTACACTTGTTTACACGCTTACAATTTATATTCAAAATGTAAAGAGAATAGGTATATCATGCGAAGTAGCGTCAGACGAGGAGTTGGTATGTTGCAAGTTCTACCAGTTCATCGTCTGACGTTTAAGTTCCCATGTACCGTCGACAGAATAAAAGGGAATTATACACTTCACAATATTTCATTAGATTCTTGTTGAGTGGAATAGTTGCGAATAACTTTTATTTTGCGATTTTGTGGTTTACAAAAAGAGTGTGTGGAATTGGTAAAATATAAAGTTGACAACGTCGATGGATGAAAAGTATTTTTTTTACAGATCCTCAAAACGTTTTTCTCAAAAAAGAATATCCTACATACGAAGTTACGTCATACGAATAATTGGTATGTTCAGTTTTACCAGTTCATCGTCTGACGTTCAACTTCCTATGAACTATTTGCAGAAAATTGGAAGAGAATTACCCTTAGTTTTTGTAGATCTGCAGAAAGATCTCATGTGAGCTACCGGACCGACGGAGGACTGATATTTGTAATATATTTACCAGTCCATCGTCCAACGTGTGGCTTTCTATGAACATTTGCCAGGAAGGAATCCGGAGGAACAGCTGTGTTGGACTATTGAATATTGCCTTGTTCGCGGACAGTAATATTAATTCTGCAATGTATTTAGACAATTGTTTCATAAAATTTCTGCTTTAGGCTTAATCATACATAATAAGTTCTTGTTATGTTGGTTATTATTAAATGAAACTATTTAGACCGGATTAATCGCGTATATTTTAAATTATACATTTTGGAAACCCGACGTTTCGAATACTTTGCACAGTAGTTCGTGGTCGATTGATTGATTTCTTAAATTATGGCGTTTCGAGCGTGCCAGTTGAGCACATTTCATTTCGCCAATGTCACGTTGTATGGAAAACACACGAGGAAAATTTACCGGTAAAGAAAAAGATAACTATACACAATTATAGAATACATGTAAAAACGAGATCCAGTTAAAGTACAGCCTCCACCTAAAACAATACAAACACATTTTTAAACATTTTTAAAGTGTTATTCCACACTTAGGAAAGAAAAATACTTATTTAGAAAACGTATAAAAATTTTAACGTAGTGGGACTCGAACCCGCGCCTCCTGGAAACCGACCAGGCTGGTCGCTGCTGGCTGGCTCCTGGAAACTGGTCGGTTTCCAGGAGGCGCGGGTTCGAGTCCCGCTACGTTAAAACTTTTATACGTTTTCTAAATAAGTAATACAAACACATATTTACACATTTCGAAACAAGCTGACATTGTAAAAAACTGCATTACTATAACTTGCATCCGTCTCATAATGACCTATGCTTATGTCGTGTTTCGAACACTTTGCAGTAGTCCGGAGTCACGGGTAGACTGAGGTGGCATTCGTCTGTCAGTTGACATAATTATTATATCAAATTTGTAAAATAGTTTCATTTAAAATGCTTTATCATACACTTTGTAAAATAACATTTTCGTTTTGTGTAAAAATTATATATTTTCAGAATTTAAAGAAATAAGGAGAAAAATATTTTTTTGTTTCCTGTTATTGTAAAAGATACCTTAATTATACTTTTAAAAATCCATTAACACACAGAAGACACGGCACAGCAGAAGAATACAGACCAAAAGTTCTTGTTTACTTTCTATTTCATATAAACAGTCAGGAACATATTTGCAAGAACTTGTAAAATATTTTGCAGGTAACAAACGAAGCACATCTAATTATGTAATGTTATAATTTGTTCCTGAAATGCATTGTTTTCGAAATTTTACTACAACGTTGTAGTAATCATAATATTGTTTTATATGAAAAATACTTTATATTTTATAAATTTCATATAATTATAATTTTAATTTCTTTTGAAGCAAGTATATTTCTAATATATGACTGAATTGTTATCTCAATATATCGAAATAAAGATTTATTAACTGACTTATATTTTTTATTAACTTAACCTAAAATACATTAAATCATGCATTTTTAACATAATTTGAATTTTATAAAACTCTTGTAGATTTGAACTACAAAATAAAAAATTAACGAGAATAACAATTATTAGTCAAAAAAATAATAATAAATATTTCTGTACATTTATTTGTACAAAGTAATTTTGTAGATGCGCATGCGCATCTTATTTTGTAGCTTTTACATTTATACATGTTACATTCAGGACTATATTATATCAAATCGATTTAAATGAAAGTACTGGTTGCATAAAAATGTATATTACGAATATATTTTTTTAAATTTTGTTCTTTCTCTTTTTTTATCTCTTATTGAAACTGTCTACTATCACGCAATGAAGACACAGGTATAATATTTTTCTATGAATAATTATTTACATTTGTTTATTTGATTCCATTTATTATTAATTGAGGTAAAAAGCTCGGTGTTGCGTACCGCTACTCAACACGCCTGCTGCTTTCAGATTTCGGTGGCAAGTGAGGAACGGAAGTGTCTTAACACTAAGTTTCCAGGTTCCCTCTGCTTACCCTGCTGTGTGCGAAACACAGTGTGAAGCTAAAGAAAATAAAAACTTTTTAAATTCGTCGGTTATTTTTTATAAATAAATTGGAAAATGTACGTTGATTCCAATAGATTATATATTGAATTTGCAATGTTTTTAATAATCGTATAAGTACAATATTTTCTAAACTATTCATGTATAAAGCTTTAAAAAAAGATCATTGTATAGAAAGTGTCAATCCTGGCCGAGGTCACGACCGCGCCCGTATGCTCTTATAACATTAACTGATGGGCTATAGAGGATATTAGTAAATGAATGCCCTTATTGAGGAGTCCCTTTAAAAAGGACGATATTGATTCAATATCATATTTAATAAAAATATACTTGAAGATAAACGTATCTGTTCTTTTACACCGTACGCCTCTTCACGCCGTATCCCACACAAAGATTCCCGCAGAAGGAGCTCAAGAATGTAGTGATAACACACTCCGTTCCTATTAAGATACTTCCGTTCTTTTTCTATTTTTCGAAATCTTGTTTCTTTGCGTGTTGTGTCACCAGAGCGAAGAAATCAAAATGTTAAACGTTGCGCCACAACAACCAACATATCGTTTTTTATGTACTTATGTATTTTGCCGTATATATAAAGACGTAATGACAATTCTTTCGTTACGTTATTTTCTCTTTTTTGAGACATTATATATTGCCTAATCTGATTAAATGAAACATAATGCATGAATTCACTCAATAATAAAAGTTATTTTTAAAAAAAAGATGAAACTTAGTGTTGAGACACTCCGTTACTCAACGTTTTGTCGAAATTAAGAGATATTTGTGTAACATCTAATTTTTATTTCGATCAAGAATCGAATCTACACCCACTAAACACAAAATAAGATACTTTACAAATATATTATAATTACAAACAAAAGATATAGATTGCTAATTTAATATGTAACAGTGTGTTACAGTAAATAAGTTATTTAGTCCCGTAAACCCATAATGAATATAAAACTGGCCTTCCAAGCGACCTTACATCAATTTAATGAGAATTAATCTTTATAGCGTATATACGATAGTGCAGTAGCTTTTTGTTATAGTAGTTTTTTCTCGCTGTATCCCGCATGTAGCGGGATAGGTGCTGACACAATTCTCTACTTTTCGTCGATTTTTGGAGGCATTGCGTGATTTTTGGCTGTACAACGCCTGTACACAACGCTACGCTTTGCCTTGATACCTGAGAAATGGAAATATAATATATTTAATTTCATCGAGTGGTAATCGAATCCACAACCTGTCGCGTTTACAGTCCAACGCTTTTTTATGTGACTGAGTCGTATCCTTTTGAAGGATTGATAGTTTTTTTAATAGTAAATTATTCGGAAGTGTTTTTTGTTATTATTTTTTTGGCTTCTTTGAAAGTTAGCAATATTAATGATATACGTCACCCTAAGGTGACAAAACTTAAAGTTTTTCTTCATCTAATATAACCAGTAAAAAAAAAATTATATGAACATTCCCACGAATAGAAACCAAATACTCCCTAACTGTACTCAATAACTGAGATCATGGTCCTCTGGTATAGTGTATTATAATATAATATAGCCCATAGCCTTCATCGACAAGTGGACTACCTATTTAATATACAAATATTTTTTTCAATTTAAACCAATAGTTCCTGAGATTAGAGCGTTATACCAAACAAACTTTTTAACTTTATAATAATAGTCTAGTTACCGACTATACTACAACTAACTTCATAGAAGACACTGTTAATATGTATCATTTTCTCATCAATCATGCAATATATATCTTTATTCCTTTAAAATAAGGTTCAAAATCACTTTTTTAAGTGTAAAGGTCATGCATTAAAGGTACAATATAATGTTTGAATTCATGCATGTGTAAAATGTCACACTTAAATAAGTTATTTTAAAAAAATATGTAACCGACCTGGTCGGATTCCAGTAGGTGCGGGTTCAAGCCCCGCTACGTTCAATTTTTTATACAGTTTTTTAAATAACATTTTTTCTTACCTAAGTGTGGAATAACAGTTTAATAATGTTAAAAATATGTCACTTTGTGTTGAGATATTCACTTCGCTTAGTTTTCACCGAGATTTTCGAGAGATTGCGTGTTGTGTTGAGTGGCGGAACTCGACTCCGTGCTTTGTTTTGCTACCAGACTAAGGAAATGACAATATTTCATTTCTCCCGAGTGGAGTTGTATCTATAAACGTCGCTTTTATAATAAGACACTATGCCGCCGCGCTACGATGGACGTAGCAGTATTTTCTAAAAAAAAAAAAGAATCTACTTCACGCTGTATTCCGCACACAGCAGGGAAGGCAGAGGGAACCCTAGTGTTACACTTTAAATAGTGATAATATACAAGCCCTACTTTTGTCCCATATCAAACACTGCACCTGTAAAAACAGTCTATTTTCATATAATATTAAAATAAATAATTGGGTCAATTATACTAATTTTAAGTTGAATATTTAATCTAAATTAAATATATATATGGAGCATTCGCAAAGTCATTCGGTTCACTCAACCTAATTGGATAAATTAGTTAAAAATAATTATAGAATCCAATATTTTTATTAGATTTTTTTTTTAATAGAAATATTATTTAAACTATATATTTTATATTTTAAAACATCAGTTTTAGTGTCTATTTTTTTCAATTTCTCTCACGTTAATATAGTTATACGAATGAGCTAAACAAAGAAGAAAAAAAACAACACTCCAGCTTTTAAATACCTATATTTTTTTTTATATTGTAGCACTGTTGTAAAGTAACTCTATTCATGTTGGTGCAGGTGCACAAATGTACTATTGTTAACGCGACGGTAGTGGGTTCGATTCTCACTAGATGGAGCGCAATATTGAATGTTTTCATTTCCTCGCTCCGGTAACGAGGTAAAGCGCGGCGTTGAGTTTCGTCACTCAACACACTATGTCTCAAGAATTCGGTGGAAAGTGGGGAACGGAAGTGTCCTAATGGGAAACAGTGTATCTTAACGCTAGGATCCAAGGTGGTGAGGGGTAGTGTGAAACAAAAAATAACCGATAACAAAATAAATAGTTTAGTTCAAGCGGGTGAAGCCGCGAGCGGGTCGCTAGTATATACATATGTGCCTCGATTACTTGACGGGTGGTCTTGTGGGTAGCGTCCTAATTTTTAGACGCGTAGGTCGTGGGTTCTAATTGAGCAATTGTATTTATATGTGAAAGTTATGTTGATGTTTCAAGCTTTAGGAGCGTTTGGTGTGTTAGAAGTAAGCTTATTGATACGTGTCGAGTGGAAGTGGGCGGAAATAAACGCCGCGTTGTTCACAGCACCACATACCAGAGCGAAGAAATGATAAATATGAAATATTTCATTTTCTCGATTGGGGATTGAACCCACAACTAGTTGTGTCACACACTTGTGCCACTGCGCCACGACTAGCCCCAAAAATTGAATTAAACACAACATAGCGGTATACCAACTACATTTCATTATCAGTACTACTAGTTTTGGCAAAGCTGTTACAAAATTAAAAGTTCAAACTAACTTATTTGATAGTAAATGACTGAGAGATGTAAAAGCTCCAAATTACATGCAAGAAAAAGTACATTTTACTGTTTTTTTCTAACATGCTAATAAAACTTTGTCAGTCGAGTGTTAACAGAAGACAGTTTGATGGACAACGGTTTACTTAATTTCCGGTTGTATATACGTAGTATGTAGGTATAGCGGGATATTTGTTATGAAGATTTAAGAGTAATGGATGTTTGTTTATGTTTCATTTAAAAAAAAAAAAAAAAAAATTATTTTTAGGGTATCGTACCTCAAAAGAAATAACGTAACCCTTTTTGTATGTCGGTTTGTCTCGGGTTCCAGATCTACGGTTCGTAGCAAAAATAAAAATAAAAATATTTTGCCAGATCTACGGTTCGTAGCAAAAATAAGCAAAAAATAAAAATTGCCAGATCTACGGTTCGTAGCAAATCGGAAAAAAATCAGCTTCAAAGTTATCACAAAATAAAAAAATACCTTCGCACTTGACAGGTTTCTTTTTTATTTAATGAATAAATAAGTACTAACATCTACGTACAACAGGCAATTGTTCATTTCTTCGCTCTGGTGTCGAGACAAAGCGCGGCATTGAGTTTCGCCACTCATCATGCAATGCCTACAGATTTTGGTGGAAAGTAAGGAACGGAGTGTCTTAACACTAGGTTCCCTCTGATTTAATATTAGACAAAAAAAATCTGAACAATCACATAAATGAAAATCAGCTTGACGCTGTATCCCGCACAGTACACAGTAGGGTAGGCAGAGGGAACAAAGTGTTAAGACTCTCCGTTCTCCATTTTTCTCCATGTTGCTATGCTTTAATTAATTTATAACATCAATTTTAATAAAAATGGCACATGTTTTCTAATTATCATTCCAATAAAGATACTATTTGATGAGTAACAACCACTCACCTAATGTGCCACGACGGCGCCATCGCTATTTAATACGGTTATAACAATTATTTAATTTGTCTTTAAACACTGGAACTGTTGTAATTTTTATTTTAAATTCGTCTAGAGACCAGTCGTGGCGTAGTGGCACAAGCGCGAAAGGTTTTGAGTTCGATTCCCACTCTAGAAAATGAAATATTTAATATTTTATAAAAAAAAAAAATTAAATCAGCTTCACGCTGTATCCCGCACACAGTAGGGTAGGCAGAGGGAACCTAGTGTTAAGACACTGCGTTCCCCACTTTCCGCCGAGTTCTGGAGGCATTGCGTGTTGAGTGGCGGTACTCAACGCCGCGCTTTGTCTTGACACCAGAGCGAAGAAATGAATGTAAATAAATGTAAATAAATATTTCACTTCCTCTAGTGGGGATCGAACCCACAACCAGTCGGTTTTACAGCCACACTTTGTGCCCCTGCGCCACGATATAATATTTTAATATTTAGTCTCAACATCCCTAGGCTAGGCTATACACGCAAAAAAAAAAATGGTGTTTTTTTTACAATCTTCTATACAAATACTAGAAATGATCACTATATCCTACATATGTTGTTCATCTCTATATATAATAAGTAGTAAAAATATTTTGTCTGTACATTTAGTAATTTTGGCTGAAGTGGATAGAGGGACACTTAAAAAGAATAATAGAAAGCAAAAAATATATTTTTTTAATTTCTTGTCTGTCTGTCTGTCTATTTGTGTGGTGTTAGTGGTATTAGTTTGCCTGCGAATGTTATATAGCAATCGCGCTGGTAAGATTCTTGGCTAAAGAATGACATTCGAAACGTCTTGATTATATGACTGTTGATAAAAATATATATTTTTGAAGCACTATTATACAATATTTTATAGAATAAAGTAAACAAAATTGAATTGTTAGTGGAGATTACCTTCATAAATCATAACAGTTAAGTTTAAGTCGTAATTAATTCAACACAGAGATAAAGAACGATTTGATCTTCAAATAAATATTAAGTAAATACGATTTTGAATAGATTCTTCGGTTCGTTTGTTCGTTTGAAATAAATCTATATAAAAATGCCTAAAGGCATCCTTTCTACGTGTACTCTGTAAAAACTACATATTTACCAATTGTACATTTAGCTAATAATATGTGTAACTAATTTCAAAACTGTACAGGAGTTAATATGCAAACATCACAGTTATTTTACAAAGAATAAGGCTGTTTCTGAAAGAGTAAGTTAAATTATTCACTGACATCAGCACATTTAACAGAGTTTTAGAATTATGATGAGACGTACATTACATAGGTAAAAGAACGTAATGTTACAAAAATATATACGTATAAGAAATAATTAGCTTTATGCATATTTTTATAAATATCAAATATCAACATTGGTCGTATTTTTTTAATTCAAAACAATCAAAAATTCTTATAGAAATTACGATATATTCTAATATGATTTCTGTAATATCCTAATATGATTTTTTTTACTACATGTAAAAAAATCACATTAGAATATTACAGATTAAAGTAATAAAAAATCATATTAGAAGTCATTATAGTTGTCAATCAATTCTGTTTATTAAAACAATAATCATGTAGTTTAAGCGGGCGAAGCCGCGGGTGGGCCGCTAGTATTATATAATATTAGTAAATCATTTCTAGAGTAGGTTCTAACGCGTAATTGCCAAACCCACAGATATGAGACAATCATGATCACTATGTCGCTAATGCGGGCACCGGCGTGGCATCCGATGCGTTATGGTATTTAAGGTATTGTTGTATGTATGTGTTTATGTATGTATATCTAGTTAACTGTATGGTAGAATAGATTTTTTTTTTCCTTACAAAATAATTCTGCCGAATTCTGGAGGCATTGCGTGTCAAGTGGCAGAACTCAACGCCGCGCTTTGTGCCTCGACACCAGAGCGAAGAAATGGAAATGTCAATTTAAGTAAATATTTCATCTTCTCAAGTGGGGATCGAACAGTCGGTTTTACAGTCACACTTTGTGCCGCTGCGCCACGACTGGCCTCAACTAAGTATTAAAACACTACTTTCCGTTAAAGCACTACCGTTCCCCACTTACCGCCCCAACGCCGGAACTAAACAGCGTAAGAGCGTAAGAGCATAAAGTATTAAAACATTTAATATTAATTTATTTTTAAATAAATAAAAATATTAAATATTAAGGGCGTCGAACCTGCAACCTGTTGCCTTTACAGTCGCTGGTGCCCTTGCGCTGAGACTAGCCAAATCAAATCTACAAGCGCTCTATTACAATATATTATACTTATCTATATTAACACCGTCCAAGCGTACAAACTAATTAAGTTGTACGTAGTCGTACATAACTCGAGAAGTTGTAATTTTTATACAGTTCTTACAACGTTATTGATAGTACTTTTGTACGCTTAATTCGTACCTTACGAATTGCAATATATCTTTGATCTTTAACTAATATTATCGATATTCATTTGAAAAATTTTATTCGTTTTTAGTCTTTTCACAGTGTATATAGGTTCGATTCTGGAAAACTGGATGGAAGCTGAATTATTATTATTTCTCTACTTTATTTATCAGAGAAAACGCAACATTGAGTTCGTTCACTCAACACGAAACTTTCAGGAAAATTGGGCGGATGGTGGAAAAAAGAGTGTCTTAACACTAAACTTCCTCTGCCTAACCCGCTATATGCGGGAAGCGTACAGCGTGAAGCGTGAACTGAGAGAGAATTATCATATAAACAGTAATATTATTACGTTGCTAATAATGTGTTGGAATTCACGGGCTCCGTATCTGCTATCTGCGGCATTTGAATATTAGAT